>QJPP01004506.1:0-28646 GCA_003996215.1 Jaltomata sinuosa | reverse complement strand
GTAGGTTCCATGGAAGGCCTCTGCCCGTATACCTCTACTCCCCCCGTATACCCCTCTTCCGGCACACGCAGCCCGTAGCCCCTGGCCCGGATAGCAAGGTCCATGGAGGTCCCAGACCCCATACTCAAACTCAGTATCAGAACATGTATCAAGATAGAGACCCAGTCTCGATATCAAGATAGAGACCCAGTCTCGAATATGCATGCCCAGACCATGTCCAGGACTAAAAATAGTAGGAAAATATCTCAAAAACCCCTCCAAGGGTGCCCGGGCGTAGCCGGGTCTAAACAGTAAAAAGTCATCTCAGGTGCTCGGTCCGACCGAGGCTAAAAATCATCTCAAGTAACAAGAAAACTCAACTAGCACCCCGGCCCTGCCGAGTCTAGCGATAATCGTAAACTGATGATTTTAAACATAATTTTACTTTCTTGCCCAAAAATCTCCACAAGTGAAATCAACCATTTCCAAATCATTTCCATCAAAAACGGGCCCCCCGGGCCATGCAAGGTTTAGAAAATAGTGCCAGTAGGCCCGAAGCCAAAACCACAGTAAAACATGGATAAAACCTCTTTATATGCATGGAAATGGTATGATCACACACAATAGCTGCCCCGCAGCTCACAATCAACCTATCGACCCTGCACAGGCCCACAGCTACTCAGCAAGCATAACCAGCCTAGAAGGATAATTCTATGCCCGGGACTCGCGGACATTCCCAAAATCCCACCTTCTATGTTCCAGAGTCAACAAGGCCTCACAGGACCACAAGGGTAAATAAATAAAATATATCGATAAATACTACAAACAACGGAGGAACAAAAGTAGGCGGATATGAATAAAGCGGTCGAGGTCTGTGGTACCAACCTAATAAACCAACCCAAGGATGCCCATTAATACAATTTTATTTTATATATACGGAGTCTAGGGAAAATAAACCGTAACCTACCTGTCGTCCGACGACAAGCTGCTGGAACAACGATGTCCAAGCTCGAACCACTCCGAGAAAATCCAAAACTAAATCGGAATCGGATTCGGATTTGGGACGGAATAACTTGACGTAGATAATTGATTTTCTACAACAAATTTAATATAACCACAACATTTAAATTAGTCCCACCAATTTCCCTCTCTGTATGCGGATGAAAGTATATGGAGAGCTAAGTAATTGATGTGTGCATAGTGCTATATGAATTGCTAAAGTCAGCAACATATACCTATGTATATGTGCTGCCTAACTTCTAATAATGCCACATTTCACTAACTTCCAATAACGCCACATTTCACTTTTAGTGGCTGCTGGCCACCCCCTCCACCTACACGTGGAGTGGAGGTGGCAGCAAAATAATATTCCTATCTCGTTATTTATATATTCGGGTATTGCGTAAATTCGTGGTAAAATAAATATAATATTTTAAATATACCATAATTAATAGAAAATCATTTCAAATAATACCAACTATATTATAATAATAAATTTTAACATAATTAAATTTACTATCTCCGTTAAAATATTACGGAGTATATAAAAAAAACTTATAAAATAAATACGTATACACTTATATCGTATCAAATATATTTTTCATAAACCATTAAAATATTTTGGAAAGGCAATAATAATATAATTTTTACCAATTTCAACTTTTAAATAAATATTTCAAATACACGCACGATGCTAATAAGGTTCTTAAGTTTAGGCTCGTAATTCGCCTACGCACGATTTCGATACTCAAGAATTCTCTCGGGATCCTCCCTTATATTTTATCACTGTTTCGGAACTGAAATGGCATTTAAAACGTGAAATTGAGCTTAAATCGGGTTAAACCCGACCCGATTCGCGACCCGGTTCGCAACCCATTTTCTGCCAGACAGTCTGCGGTAAAACAGTCATAACTCCTTGCTCCGAGATTATTTGGACGTGCGGTTTTGTGCGTTGGAAACTAGACTCGTAGACCTTCGATTTGGTATTTCGGGGGACTTCTAACTCTTTATATACAGGGAGAAAAGCCCTGACACATTTGACCCAAAGTTCAGAAAATTTATTAAAGGTCTTACGATATCTTTTGTCGATTTGCTTGACTTCAAAACTTAAACGTGGAAATGACCGGAAGGGTCATTACAATGACCTTTACTATTTGTACAGTATTTGGCCTTTACTATTTGTACAGTACTTGACTCTTACTATTCCTATGGCCGACAATATGGCCGACATACTATTCTACTACTTTTTGGTATCTCCGCTTGTTGCGATATCTCTTCGGGTATGATCATTTCTTTAGTCAGGCCTATTTTAACAACCTGTATTAGTGGTTTTATTTCATCATATAGTATTTCCGCTGGTGCTGTGTAGAATTTTATAAAAAATAAATTTCCTTTTGTAATTCGTTTATATGTAATAAATGCTTTGTGGAGTTCTGGAATTTCACTTATCTCTTCGCCGTCGTATGTATATACGGTGCTAAGTAATCCGTAGTTATAACAGGTTCTAACTAGATTTGGATTTGTTTTTGGCTGTGCTATCAGCCGGTTGTATCCTTGTAATTTTTGGGTTAAGTAGTCTTGCTCTGGTTTTTCGGGATTGGTGGTAGATCTTGGCTTAAGGTTTAGGAAAGTTTGTATTTTGTATATATTGTTGATGTAGGATTGGGTGATATGATTGTATATTTTCTTATCTTTGTGGAGGCTATTTGCATAAGTAGTCGTTTGGGGTATGACATTTGGTATTTCAATGGGTTGTCTTTTCTGGATAAATGGCTTTTCAAATATCTTGTTCAAATTGGTATTTGTAAATGGTTTAGTACTAACTGGTTTGTTTTCTGCAGCCTTGCTTGTACCTGCAGCTGTATTTAGCAAACTGTTATGGGTTTTAAGGTGTTTCCCAACGTCACCTTCTAGCTCCGCATATTTAAAGTCATGCTGCTGACTTAGCTCCGCATATTTAGAGTCATGCTGCTGACTTAGCTCTATCTTTTGTAATCTCGTTCCTATACTGTCCACTTTCAGGGAAAGCGTAGTAAGGATTGAGAGTATATCTGGAGTAGTTTCCTCAGTCTGAGTACTTTTGTCTTGATAGGTGATCTGCAATTGCATTTTTGTCAGTTGAAATTACTACAATTGTAAATGTAAAGTTTAATATATTGAGAACAAGTCTCCTTAATCGGATTATCCTAGATATTCCGTCTGTCTTTTTCTTATATTAATATTTATTCTTATTAGTTGGATATAACGATGTATTCTAGATCCAATCATTGATAAGGTTATATCTAATTCTTTTATATGTTGGTGTAGTATTTCCTTTTGGTTACTACTCAATTCTTTATCTTGTATAATTTGTTCTAAGTGTATTTGTTTCTGTCCTAACAAGGTATCGTAGGAATTAGAGTATAACTCTTTTAGTGTTTTGGCATACCAATATATTTCTTGGGTTAATATTATGTCTTTTTCGTATGGTCTTTTAAATTTCTTTCTAGATATTCTGTTCGTAGTATGATTAGCGATAGTTTGATGTATGATTAGTATTTCCATACAACAGTGGTCTTTCGTTCATTTTCTAAACTCTTTTTATTATTATTCTCTTATTATTATGTGTTATTATTAATTGTTTATTTTCTATACTATATGGTTTCATTTTTTCTAACCATTTTATTCCTAATATTGTATTTTTGTCTTGGTGTATTTCAAATTTTATCTTTATTGGTATTCCTCCTATAATTATTTCCTTTTTTACTATTTCTTTAGTATTTACCAATGTTTTTGGTAGGTCTGGACATGACTGATTTTTTACTTTTATTTTATCTTCCATAACTAATTCTTTTGTTATGTTATTTTCTTCCTGTCCTATATCTATTAATATTAAACATTTTTGTTCATTTATTATTCCTGTTATATAGTATTGTTTTAATTCTTCTTTTTGATGTTTTATTATCTTTGTAGATGATTCTTGTATTTCTGGTTCGTAATTCATACTTGTGCTTTCATATCTTCTGCTGCCTGATATGCTTAATCTTGGCTCATAGTTTATTCTTTTAGATGTACTTAGTCTTTCTTTTACTATTTCTAAATCTTCGTCAAAATCTATCTCCTTGTAACTATAGTCATTTTTGTCTATCAGGGTAACTATCTTTTCAAAGGGGTTTTCTATCTTTATCCTATTTATTTTATTTTTTGCTGTTATTCTATGCTTAGTAGTTAATACATACAAGTTTTTACATCTTGCTGTAAATATTTTACTGCCTGGGGTTAGTTCTATTCCTGACATTTTCCAATATAATACTAAAGATTTATCTATATTACTATCTGATACTGATACTGAATAGTTAGCACTTATTATAAATTTAAACTTTTGGTATATTAAATTTCCTTTAACTGCACTTATTATGCTTTTTTCTATAGGTTCTATTATCCTATCGTCTGCTAAATATATTTCTATTTATTTAAAAAGTCATAAAGTAGTAGAATAGTATGTCGGCCATATTGTCGGCCATAGGAATAGTAAGAGTCAAGTACTGTACAAATAGTAAAGGCCAAATACTGTACAAATAGTAAAGGTCGTATAGTAAAGGTCAGGTACTGTAGCATCCGACTTCTATATAAAGAAGTCTTGAAACATAAATAAAATCATCCGATAATCAATTCCTCTCATCTCTCTCTATATTTCAGTAATATTTCCATTCCGCACAAGATTGGTATCAGAGCTAGATAGAAAAATATAATAGTCATGAAAAAAGTTAACTCCAATGAGGAAATTATCGAGCAGGTATACTGTCATATGAATATGCATAGCTAAACTCACATATTCCTGATAATCATAGTTATGGTAGAATAAATTTTATATTTGCTACTATATATTGGAATTGTTCAAAAACATGTTATATAGTTTGCTGGTATGTTTGGAAAGGAGAGAAAACTTCTAAGAACAGTACTATCATGAGGGGAAAACCGTCGAGGCAAGAAGCCGTTTTAGGGAGTACCAAAGTATGAGAAATGCTGTTTAAGGAAAAAGAGTATCATGCCGAGTACAATGCCAGTAGTGACGAAACAAACATGGTCTTGAATAATCCAGTTTATAGTAAGCTTATATAAAAAGGATCCTATCATAAAATATGATTAGAGGGAATAATTGAGAAAAGCAGCATCATGAAAATGACAAATTTACATGAAGAAATGATAAAAAATTACAAAACATTGGTATTACATGCACTAAAAGACATAAAGATAACAGAATTAAAAAGAATTATTTGGGAAAAAATATTTGATGAAATAGACGAATTATTAGAACAAAGATGGTATGAGATAGATTTAGACAGTTTAAACATAGATAACGATTGGGAAATATATTCAGATCTAGAAATAACATATTCAGATTAATGATTAATTACGAATATTTAAGTTATTGGGAAAAAACTGTAGAAAACATAAATTTATTGATTAGCCTAATGAAAAGTAATATAGAAGACTACCAAAAAACTCAAGATATAGAATACCTCGAATATATTATAGAAAACGTAAAAGAAATACAAAGATTAGTTCCTTTAAAAAAGGAATATTATAAAAAGACATTTAATGGATAAATACGAGGAAGAACTAACAGAAATGATTAAACAAACAAGACAAGAAATTACACATAGAGAACAAAGACTTAGTGAAAATATATTTGCAGGAGTATGCCATAGATCAATATTGGCACAAAGAAAGGAAATATTCTACTTATACATAGAATTACAAAAATTAACATATAAATTAGAACACAAATTATAAATGAATAAGGAAGAATACGTGGTAGAAGAAAAAACCTTCGAAAATCTAGAAGGAATAAAAATAAAAATAGTATTTTCTAATCTAGGAAGAAGATATAAGAAAATAGGAGAAACCTTGAATCTAATGCTAGAAAGAGAATCAGCTAAATTAGAAGATAGCCTAACAGCTATGGTAAGAATAATGAAAGAAAATGAAGAAATAGACAGAAAGAATGAAATAAATAAAATAAAACAAGAAGCAAAAATAGAAGTACAAAAAATAGAAAGTACTAAAAATACGAAAATACAAGAATTAGAAAAAGAACTGGCAATGTTAAAAGAAATATATAAAAACAGACAAAAAGAAAAGGAAAAAAGACAAAAAGAAAAGGAACAACAAGAAAAATTACAAAAAGAAAAAGAACAACAAGAAAAATTACAAAATGAAATAAGATTATTTAAAGAAGAATTACAACTTAAAGAAGAATTACAACTAAAAGAAGAATTACAACTTAAAGAAGAATTACAACTAAAAGAAGAATTACAACTAAAAGAAGATAACGAAGAGCATAAGTTACCAGAATTGGTAATAGATGAAATAAATGAAATTAATGAAGAACAAAATTCAGAAGCAAGTGAAACATATACTGAATTATTAAAAAATATAGAAAATGATGAAAACATAGAAATAAACATGAGTAAAGTAGAAGAAAAACCTAGTACATCAGAAGAAAAAAGAGACTTGGTTTCAAGTCCAAAATACTATGCAAAAAGTTATGAAAACTCAGATAAACAAGAAACAACATGGAAAAAACAATATAATGAAAAATGGACACCAACTCCATCAATAGAACAATACAATTTCTTGGATCTAGATTGTATAACAGATACAAATAAAGTTATCCAATTATGGATAGGATATATAGCAAAACAATTAATAGATAACAAGATAGCAATAGCAGAAGCACCAGGATACATAGAAAGAACATTAATAGGAACAGCAAAATTATGGTTATTAAATCTAACAGAAGAAAGTATAAAAACATTAAGAAATAATAAAAACATGAGTGGCGAAGCTGCAACAACATCGATAGAAATACTACAAAAATATGAAACAGCAATAAGAAACGAATTTAGCAGTACAATGACGGAATATGAAGAACAAAATAAAGAAAAAATCATAAATAGAAATTTAATGACAAAATTAGAAATATGTAATATGTGTTATATAGAAGAATATACATGTGCATTTAAAGAATATTATTACAAAGGATCATATAATACAGAAGAAAGTAAAGAAATCAGACAGTTATATTTCACAAAATTACCTGAACCATTTAGTTCAAGAATAATAAAAAATTGGAAAGAAGCAGGTTTAACAGATACATTAGGAGCTAGAATAAAATATTTACACCACTGGTATTCTAATACTTGTGAAGAATATAAAGAAAAACTACAAATAGAAAAAACTCTAATAAAAAATCTAGTATGTTGTAACAATAAAGTAGCACCTAAATTCGGGTGTAAAGATGAAATTAATTATTATAAGGAACCATACTCAAGAAATAAGAGATATAAAAAATATAAATCCAAGTATAAAAATAAAAACCCAAAAAGAGAATATTATGTAAAAAACTATAAAACAAAAAGACCATATAGACCAAAACGAAAATTAACAGAGTGTACATGCTATAACTGCGGAAAACTAGGACATATAGCTAAAAATTGTAGATTACCAAGAGACCCACAAAGAAAACAAATATCAGAGATAATATTCGAAGAAGACGAAAAATATACGCAAATAAAATACATAGACTATGAGCTAAATAGCGATGATAGTATATATGAAATATCAGAAGAAGAAAGCGAAATAGGTAATGACTGAAAAAGAGATACAAATAATAAAAAAGGAAGAATATCTAGATAATGAATCTACGGATCAAAAAATAATATTTGATTATAACATATTTGACCAAATAAAAAGTAAAGAATTAGACTTAAGTGTAGATAAAATATTTAGTATACCAATCATTAGAAATTTATTCAAAAGACAGAAAGAAGAGTACTACGTAGTAAGCCAAAAAGAACATGTAATAGATTGTAAATATACACAAGGAAAAGCTAAAATACCCTTGATAACCAAAAGAATTATAAATAAAGAAATACAAGATCTAAAAGCAAGAGATCCAATAAGATACGTACACCTAGGAGGAACAGAAATATTAATAAAAGCTTGTTTTAGAGAAGGAATAGATACACCAATAGAAATATATTTAGCAGACGATAGGATAATAGAACCTATAGAAAAAAGCATAATAAGTGCAGTTAAAGGAAATTTAATATACCAATAAAGATAAAATTTGAAATACACCAAGACAAAAATACAATATTAGGAATAAAATGGCTAGAAAAAATGAAACCATATAGTATAGAAAATAAACAATTAATAATAACACATAATAATAAGAGAATAATAATAAAAAGAGTTTAAAAAATGAACGAAAGACCACTGTTGTATGAAAATATTAATCATACATCAAACTATCGCTAATCATACTACGAACAGAATATCTAGAAAGAAATTTAAAAGACCATACGAAAAAGACATAATATTAACCCAAGAAATATATTGGTACGCCAAAACACTAAAAGAGTTATACTCTAATTCCTACGATACCTTGTTAGGACAGAAACAAATACACTTAGAACAAATTATACAAGATAAAGAATTGAGTAGTAACCAAAAGGAAATACTACACCAACATATAAAAGAATTAGATATAACCTTATCAACGATTGGATCTAGAATACATCGTTATATCCAACTAATAAGAATAAATATTAATATAAGAAAAAGACAGACGGAATATCTAGGATAATCCAATTAAGGAGACTTGTTCTCAATATATTAAACTTTACATTTACAATTGTAGTAATTTCAACTGACAAGAATGCAATTGCAGATCACCTATCAAGACAAAAGTACTCAGACTGAGGAAACTACTCCAGATATACTCTCAATCCTTACTACGCTTTCCCTGAAAGTGGACAGTATAGGAACGAGATTACAAAAGATAGAGCTAAGTCAGCAGCATGACTTTAAATATGCGGAGCTAGAAGGTGACGTTGGGAAACACCTTAAAACCCATAACAGTTTGCTAAATACAGCTGCAGGTACAAGCAAGGCTGCAGAAAACAAACCAGTTAGTACTAAACCATTTACAAATAACAATTTGAACAAGATATTTGAAAAGCCATTTATCCAGAAAAGACAACCCATTGAAATACCAAATGTCATACCCCAAACGACTACTTATGCAAATAGCCTCCACAAAGATAAGAAAATATACAATCATATCACCCAATCCTACATCAACAATATATACAAAATACAAACTTTCCTAAACCTTAAGCCAAGATCTACCACCAACCCCGAAAAACCAGAGCAAGACTACTTAACCCAAAAATTACAAGGATACAACCGGCTGATAGCACAGCCAAAAACAAATCCAAATCTAGTTAGAACCTGTTATAACTACGGATTACTTAGCACCGTATATACATACGACGGCGAAGAGATAAGTGGAATTCCAGAACTCCACAAAGCATTTATTACATATAAACGAATTACAAAAGGAAATTTATTTTTTATAAAATTCTACACAGCACCAGCGGAAATACTATATGATGAAATAAAACCACTAATCCAGGTTGTTAAAATAGGCCTGACTAAAGAAATGATCATACCAGAAGAGATATCGCAACAAGCGGAGATACCAAAAGTTGAGATACCAAGTTTTTATGCAAATAAAAGAATAATTGGTATATCAACAATTATCCAGGAATTAGCTACGAATTATCTACAAGGCAAAGCTATATGGAGTTATTATTCCAGAGACCATTTAATGATCTATGCCAATTCAAGAGAATTACGACAAGCAGATATGGATGAAGTCCAGAAATGGATTTTATCGTTATTAAAACCAGAGTTAGAACCAACAACTAGAGCCTTGAAGACAGGGTTCATTTCAGAAGAACTATTAACCAGATACTGCAAGTTAGTCGGTCAAAAATATCCAGATCATATATGCTCCAAATGCAAAGGAGAAGATAATGTTATTCCAGAAGTTCAGCTTGAATAGATGGACTAACGAAAGAAGGACAGCTTGCACAAAGAAGATATTGACAAAAGCAGTTATGTAATTATTGTAATAAGTTTAGTCGTGTAGTGTCGGCCAAAATAAACGGCCAATATATTAGACAGCTGTAAAATGTAAAAGTAAAGTAGTTTGTTTTTATTTAAAAAGTCATAAAGTAGTAGAAATAGTATTGTCGGCCATAGGAATAGTAAGAGTCAAGTACTGTACAAATAGTAAAGGCCAAATACTGTACAAATAGTAAAGGTCGTATAGTAAAGGTCAGGTACTGTAGCATCCGACTTCTATATAAAGAAGTCTTGAAACATAAATAAAATCATCCGATAATCAATTCCTCTCATCTCTCTCTATATTTCAGTAATATTTCCATTCCGCACAAGATTGGTATCAGAGCTAGATAGAAAAATATAATAGTCATGAAAAAAGTTAACTCCAATGAGGAAATTATCGAGCAGGTATACTGTCATATGAATATGCATAGCTAAACTCACATATTCCTGATAATCATAGTTATGGTAGAATAAATTTTATATTTGCTACTATATATTGGAATTGTTCAAAAACATGTTATATAGTTTGCTGGTATGTTTGGAAAGGAGAGAAAACTTCTAAGAACAGTACTATCATGAGGGGGAAACCGTCGAGGCAAGAAGCCGTTTTAGGGAGTACCAAAGTATGAGAAATGCTGTTTAAGGAAAAAGAGTATCATGCCGAGTACAAATGCCAGTAGTGACGAAACAAACATGGTCTTGAATAATCCAGTTTATAGTAAGCTTATATAAAAAGGATCCTATCATAAAATATGATTAGAGGGAATAATTGAGAAAAGCAGCATCATGAAAATGACAAGTTTACATGAAGAAATGATAAAAAAATTACAAAACATTGGTATTACATGCACTAAAAGACATAAAGATAACAGAATTAAAAAGAATTATTTGGGAAAAAATATTTGATGAAATAGACGAATTATTAGAACAAAGATGGTATGAGATAGATTTAGACAGTTTAAACATAGATAACGATTGGGAAATATATTCAGATCTAGAAATAACATATTCAGATTAATGATTAATTACGAATATTTAAGTTATTGGGAAAAAACTGTAGAAAACATAAATTTATTGATTAGCCTAATGAAAAGTAATATAGAAGACTACCAAAAAACTCAAGATATAGAATACCTCGAATATATTATAGAAAACGTAAAAGAAATACAAAGATTAGTTCCTTTAAAAAAGGAATATTATAAAAAGACATTTAATGGATAAATACGAGGAAGAACTAACAGAAATGATTAAACAAACAAGACAAGAAATTACACATAGAGAACAAAGACTTAGTGAAAATATATTTGCAGGAGTATGCCATAGATCAATATTGGCACAAAGAAAGGAAATATTCTACTTATACATAGAATTACAAAAATTAACATATAAATTAGAACACAAATTATAAATGAATAAGGAAGAATACGTGGTAGAAGAAAAAACCTTCGAAAATCTAGAAGGAATAAAAATAAAAATAGTATTTTCTAATCTAGGAAGAAGATATAAGAAAATAGGAGAAACCTTGAATCTAATGCTAGAAAGAGAATCAGCTAAATTAGAAGATAGCCTAACAGCTATGGTAAGAATAATGAAAGAAAATGAAGAAATAGACAGAAAGAATGAAATAAATAAAATAAAACAAGAAGCAAAAATAGAAGTACAAAAAATAGAAAGTACTAAAAATACGAAAATACAAGAATTAGAAAAAGAACTGGCAATGTTAAAAGAAATATATAAAAACAGACAAAAAGAAAAGGAACAACAAGAAAAATTACAAAAAGAAAAAGAACAACAAGAAAAATTACAAAATGAAATAAGATTATTTAAAGAAGAATTACAACTAAAAGAAGAATTACAACTAAAAGAAGAATTACAACTAAAAGAAGATAACGAAGAGCATAAGTTACCAGAATTGGTAATAGATGAAATAAATGAAATTAATGAAGAACAAAATTCAGAAGCAAGTGAAACATATACTGAATTATTAAAAAATATAGAAAATGATGAAAACATAGAAATAAACATGAGTAAAGTAGAAGAAAAACCTAGTATATCAGAAGAAAAAAGAGACTTGGTTTCAAGTCCAAAATACTATGCAAAAAGTTATGAAAACTCAGATAAACAAGAAACAACATGGAAAAAACAATATAATGAAAAATGGACACCAACTCCATCAATAGAACAATATAATTTCTTGGATCTAGATTGTATAACAGATACAAATAAAGTTATCCAATTATGGATAGGATATATAGCAAAACAATTAATAGATAACAAGATAGCAATAGCAGAAGCACCAGGATACATAGAAAGAACATTAATAGGAACAGCAAAATTATGGTTATTAAATCTAACAGAAGAAAGTATAAAAACATTAAGAAATAATAAAAACATGAGTGGCGAAGCTGCAACAACATCGATAGAAATACTACAAAAATATGAAACAGCAATAAGAAACGAATTTAGCAGTACAATGACGGAATATGAAGAACAAAATAAAGAAAAAATCATAAATAGAAATTTAATGACAAAATTAGAAATATGTAATATGTGTTATATAGAAGAATATACATGTGCATTTAAAGAATATTATTACAAAGGATCATATAATACAGAAGAAAGTAAAGAAATCAGACAGTTATATTTCACAAAATTACCTGAACCATTTAGTTCAAGAATAATAAAAAATTGGAAAGAAGCAGGTTTAACAGATACATTAGGAGCTAGAATAAAATATTTACACCACTGGTATTCTAATACTTGTGAAGAATATAAAGAAAAACTACAAATAGAAAAAACTCTAATAAAAAATCTAGTATGTTGTAACAATAAAGTAGCACCTAAATTCGGGTGTAAAGATGAAATTAATTATTATAAGGAACCATACTCAAGAAATAAGAGATATAAAAAATATAAATCCAAGTATAAAAATAAAAACCCAAAAAGAGAATATTATGTAAAAAACTATAAAACAAAAAGACCATATAGACCAAAACGAAAATTAACAGAGTGTACATGCTATAACTGCGGAAAACTAGGACATATAGCTAAAAATTGTAGATTACCAAGAGACCCACAAAGAAAACTAGATACACCAATAGAAATATATTTAGCAGACGATAGGATAATAGAACCTATAGAAAAAAGCATAATAAGTGCAGTTAAAGGAAATTTAATATACCAATAAAGATAAAATTTGAAATACACCAAGACAAAAATACAATATTAGGAATAAAATGGTTAGAAAAAATGAAACCATATAGTATAGAAAATAAACAATTAATAATAACACATAATAATAAGAGAATAATAATAAAAAGAGTTTAAAAAATGAACGAAAGACCACTGTTGTATGAAAATATTAATCATACATCAAACTATCGCTAATCATACTACGAACAGAATATCTAGAAAGAAATTTAAAAGACCATACGAAAAAGACATAATATTAACCCAAGAAATATATTGGTATGCCAAAACACTAAAAGAGTTATACTCTAATTCCTACGATACCTTGTTAGGACAGAAACAAATACACTTAGAACAAATTATACAAGATAAAGAATTGAGTAGTAACCAAAAGGAAATACTACACCAACATATAAAAGAATTAGATATAACCTTATCAACGATTGGATCTAGAATACATCGTTATATCCAACTAATAAGAATAAATATTAATATAAGAAAAAGACAGACGGAATATCTAGGATAATCCAATTAAGGAGACTTGTTCTCAATATATTAAACTTTACATTTACAATTGTAGTAATTTCAACTGACAAAAATGCAATTGCAGATCACCTATCAAGACAAAAGTACTCAGACTGAGGAAACTACTCCAGATATACTCTCAATCCTTACTACGCTTTCCCTGAAAGTGGACAGTATAGGAACGAGATTACAAAAGATAGAGCTAAGTCAGCAGTATGACTCTAAATATGCGGAGCTAAGTCAGCAGCATGACTTTAAATATGCGGAGCTAGAAGGTGACGTTGGGAAACACCTTAAAACCCATAACAGTTTGCTAAATACAGCTGCAGGTACAAGCAAGGCTGCAGAAAACAAACCAGTTAGTACTAAACCATTTACAAATACCAATTTGAACAAGATATTTGAAAAGCCATTTATCCAGAAAAGACAACCCATTGAAATACCAAATGTCATACCCCAAACGACTACTTATGCAAATAGCCTCCACAAAGATAAGAAAATATACAATCATATCACCCAATCCTACATCAACAATATATACAAAATACAAACTTTCCTAAACCTTAAGCCAAGATCTACCACCAATCCCGAAAAACCAGAGCAAGACTACTTAACCCAAAAATTACAAGGATACAACCGGCTGATAGCACAGCCAAAAACAAATCCAAATCTAGTTAGAACCTGTTATAACTACGGATTACTTAGCACCGTATATACATACGACGACGAAGAGATAAGTGGAATTCCAGAACTCCACAAAGCATTTATTACATATAAACGAATTACAAAAGGAAATTTATTTTTTATAAAATTCTACACAGCACCAGCGGAAATACTATATGATGAAATAAAACCACTAATCCAGGTTGTTAAAATAGGCCTGACTAAAGAAATGATCATACCAAAAGAGATATCGCAACAAGCGGAGATACCAAAAGTTGAGATACCAAGTTTTTATGCAAATAAAAGAATAATTGGTATATCAACAATTATCCAGGAATTAGCTACGAATTATCTACAAGGCAAAGCTATATGGAGTTATTATTCCAGAGACCAGTTGTCACGACCCGATTTCTCGGTCATGATGGCACCTACAACCCCCGGTAGGTGAACCAATCCCTGTAGCCCAGAACAGTTAGTAATGGGCTGCTATCTAACAAGTAAGAGAATAAGACGAATAAAATAGATAACAGGTATATAAATATATACATATGCGGAAAACTAAACCAAACCCCAAGACCTGGTATCATAGTACAGAGTCAAACTATATACATGGAGTACAAATAAACCGAAAAGAATATATACAGATGTCTCTGAATGGTAATAGAGTACATGAAGCAAAAGATAAACTAAAGCTAAGCTCCGATCGCCAAGAGCTCACCCTCAGCCTGAAGTAGTCTCCAACAGATCCTCAAGCATGAATCACAACGGTCTAACGGCGATGGCCCACGCTAGGATCTGCACCCAAAGATGCAGGGGGTAGGGGTGAGCACCAAATGCGAAGCATAAGGTACCCAGTAGGTATCATAGGCCGACTGGGCACATATAAGATAAAAGCGCAGTAATAGACAGAATAGAAGCAAGTAGTCACAGAAATCAACGAAAGGTACACAGGAACTAGCCCAGAGGGAAAACAACAGAACCACATGTGAGGCTAGTAAGCAGAATATACACATCATAGACACAGGTGAAAGTAAGAACAACGCACCTGGGGTCCTTGCAACAACAGTGTATACAAAATAAGTTACGAAATGGACGGTATACCGGTAACCTCAAGTGTAAGATGAAGAGAGGAAGAGTGATAATAGGCATGCTCAGAGACATGAATCAAACTCAACTAATCATATCAATCTCAATCCAGAAGCTAACAGTCTAGCAGTGACCAGCCTCATACTTATCCATAATAGGGAACAACTCTGTAAGTAAATAACAAAAGTCTACCTACAGTCCCTCGGCCGCCCATACAACCGAGGAACACAAACAAGTGAAAACAAACCCTCCGGCATCCCATACTACCGGAGCGTACAATCAGCAAACAGCAAACAAGGGTGGAACCTCGAACCATGAATGATATGATGCATGAAGATCTCAAGTGCCATAGTATCTCTGTATGTACCTCCTCCGGCGCCGATCCGGCCCAGCAGGTAGGTTCCATGGAAGGACTCTGCCCGTATACCTCTACTCCCCCGTATACCCCTCTTCCGGCACACGCAGCCCGTAGCCCCTGGCCCGGATAGCAAGGTCCATGGAGGTCCCGACCCCATACCAAAACTCAGTATCAGAACATGTATCAAGATAGAGACCCAGTCTCGATATCAAGATATAGAACCAGTCTCGAATATGCATGCCCAGACCCTGTCCAGGACTAAAAATAGTAGGAAAATATCTCAAAAACCCCTCCAAGGGTGCCCGGGCGTCGCCGGGTCTAAACAGTAAAAAGTCATCTCAGGTGCTCGGTCCAACCGAGGCTAAAAATCATCTCAAGTAGTAAGAAAACTCAACTAGCACTCCGGCCCTGCCGAGTCTAGTGATAATCGTAAAACTGATGATTTTAAACCACAAGTGAAAACAACCATTTCCAAATCATTTCCATCAAAAACGGGCCCCCCGGGCCATGCAAGGTTTAGAAAACAGTGTCAGTAGGCCCGAAGCCAAAACCACTGTAAAACATCGATAAAACCTCTTTATATGCATGGAAATGATATGATCACACGCAACAATAGCTGCCCAACAGCTTACAATCAACCTACCGACCCTGCACAGGCCCACAGCTACTCAGCAAGCATAACCAGCCTAGAAGGATAATTCTATGCCCGGGACTCGCGGACATTCCCAAAATCCCACCTTCTATGTTCCAGAGTCAATAAGGCCTCACAGGACCACAAGGGTAAATAAATAAAATATATCGACAAATACTACAAACAACGGAGGAATAAAAATAGCGGACATGAATAAAGCGGTCAAGGTCTGTGGTACCAACCTAATAAACCAACCCAAGGATGCCCATTAATACAATTTTATTTTATATATACGGAGTCTGGGGAAATTAAACCGTAACCTACCTGTCGTCCGACGACAAGCTTGAACCTCCCTGAGAAAGCTCCGAAATGAAATCGAACTCGAAATTAGGCTTGAATAACTTGACGTCGATAATTGATTTCCTTCCCGAAATTAAACACAACGTCAAAATATATCTAGTTCCACCTAATTCTCTCCGTATACGTATATAGAAAGTGGCCTTGCTGTTGCAGCATCCCTTTCTAATGTATAAAACATGAAAAGTGAATTAAATGCTGCCAAACTTTGAAAGTTTGGCAGCTATATATAATATGTAATGTTGAATTGCCAACGTTAATGGCAATACTGCCACCACTTCACTTGGCTGGCCACTCCCTCCACCTACACGTGGAGTGGAGGTGGCACTTACAAGGTGACAAAATAATAATTTTGTCCCGTTATTTATATATTCGGGTATTACGTAAATTCGTGGTAAAATAAATATAATACTTTAAATATACCATAATTGATAGAAAATCATTTCCAATAAAACCTACTATATTATAATAATAAATTTTAACATAATTAAATTTACTATCTCCGTTAAAATATTACGGAGTATAAAAACCTTATAAAATAAATACGTATACCATTATATCGTAACAAAACATTTTCCATAAACCTTTAAAATATTTTGAAAAGGTAATAATAATATAATTTTTACCAAATTCAACTTTTTAAATAAATATTTCAAATACACGCACGATACTAATAAAGTTCTTAAGTTTAGGCTCGTAATTCGCCTACGCACGATTTCGATATTCAAGAATTCTCTCGGGATCCTCCCTTATATTTTATCACTGTTTCGGAACTGAAATGGCATTTTAAAACGTAAAATTGAAGCTTAAATCGGGTTAAACCCGACCCGATTCGCGACCCGGTTCGCAACCCATTTTCTGCCAGACAGTCCGCGGTAAAACAGTCATAACTCTTTGCTCCGAGATTATTTGGACGTGCGGTTTTGTGCGTTGGAAACTAGACTCGTAGACCTTCGATTTGGTATTTCGGGGGACTTCTAACTCTTTATATACTGGGAGAAAAGCCCTGACACATTTGACCCAAAGTTCAGAAAATTTGTTAAAGGTCTTACGATATCTTTTGTCGATTTGCTTGACTTCAAAACTTAAACGTGGAAATGACCGGAAGGGTCATTACATCATCCACTACTAAAAAGGGCTTTCGTCCTCGAAAGTCAAGGTCAAGGGGGTACCTGAAGGCTAAAATAGCTGCGGATACTGATCCCGCATATCTCTCTCGGTCTCCCAGGTAGCCTCCTCGACTGGACGGTGCCTCCACTGAACCTTAACAACCGGGATCTCTCGAGATCTCAATCTCCTGACATCTCTGGCCAAAATAGCTGACGGCTCCTCAACAAAGGCTAAATCCTCATCCAACTGAACTGAATCCCACCGCAACACATGAGACTCATCTGGTACATACCGACGCAGCATCGAAACATGAAATACAGGATGTATAGCTGAAAACACCGGAGGTAAGGCTAACTGATAGGCAACGCTACCAACCTTCTATAGAATCTCAAACGGCCCAATGTACCTGGGGCTGAGCTTGCCCCTCCTACCAAATCTCATTACGCCCTTCATGGGTGATACACGGAGAAACACCAAGTCACCGACACTAAACTCCAAGGCACGAAGCCTACGATCAGCATAACTCTTCTGCCTGCTCTGAGCTGCCCGAAGTCTGTCCTGAATCACTCGGACTCGGTGTAAGGAATCTCGAAGCATATCTGTGCTCTGTGGCCCAGCACTAGAACCATCAAACCAACCTACCGGTGATCTGCAACGCCTGCCATACAAAGCCTCAAAAGGTGCCATGCCGATACTCGAATGGAAGCTGTTATTATAAGCAAACTCTGCCAAGGGAACAAACTGATCCCATGAACCTCCAAAGTCAAGAATACAAGCTCGAAGCATGTCCTCCAAAATCTGGATGGTCCTCTCGGACTGGCCATCTGTCTGAGGGTGGAAAGCGGTGCTAAGATGAACCTCTGTACCCAAATCTCGCTGAATAGCCCTCCAGAACTGAGATGTGAACTGAGTGCCGCGGTCTGAAATGATAGAAGCTGGGACCCCATGCAACCGAACAATCTCACGAAGGTAGATCTGAGCTAACCTCTCTGCGCCATAAGAAGTCTGAACCGGCAAGAAATGTGCTGACTTAGTCAGCCTATCAACAATCACCCATATGGAATCAAACCCACGAGAAGTACGAGGTAAACCAACAACGAAGTCCATAGTGATCCCTTCCCACTTCCACTCAGGGATGGGAAGTCGCTGCATCAAACCACCAGGTCTCATATGCTCGAACTTAACCTGCTGACAGTTCAAGCACCGAGATACGAACTCAGCTATATCCCGCTTCATACCACTCCACCAGTAAAGCTGCCTCAAGTCTCTATACATTTTCGCTGTGCCAGGGTGAATGGAATATCTAGTACAATGTGCCTCACGAAGTATCAACTGAATCAAATCACTAACCCTCGGAACACAAAGGCGACTATCAAACCTCAGAACCCCA
This sequence comes from Jaltomata sinuosa, assembly GCA_003996215.1. Classification (NCBI taxonomy): domain Eukaryota; kingdom Viridiplantae; phylum Streptophyta; class Magnoliopsida; order Solanales; family Solanaceae; genus Jaltomata; species Jaltomata sinuosa. Next base: position 9,398 of record QJPP01004506.1, on the reverse strand, counting down.
TCTGAATCTAGAGTAGCCCAACTGGTCTCACCTTGAACAACCCGATCACGAAGGTCGCACAACTGCTGATCCTCAAACTGACGGCTCTGAATCTGATCAACCAAAGTAGAACAAACCTCAATACTGGCAAGAACTCTGCTAGGATCCGACAAGTCAAGCCTAACCAAACGGTTAGCCAAGGACTGAATGTCCAAGGCCAACGGCCGCTCTGAAACTGAAAGAGAAGCTAGGCTACCCATACTCACTGTCTTCCGACTCAAGGCATCCGCTACCACGTTTGCCTTGCCCGGATGATACAGAATAGTGAAGTCATAGTCCTTCAGTAACTCGACCCATCTCCTCTGTCTTGAGTTCAACTCCCGCTGACTCGTGATGTACTGAAGACTACGGTGATCGGTGAAGATATCACAGTGAACTCCATATAAGTAATGCCTCCAGATCTGAGCGCGAAAACTACCGCCGCCAACTCTAAGTCATGAGTGGGGTAGTTGCGCTCGTGAACCTTCAGCTGCCTCGACGCATATGCTATTACTCGACCCTGCTGCATCAACACACAACCAAGACCAACCCCAGAAGCATCACAATACACGGAGAAGCTCTGACCTTCAACCGGCAAAGTCAAAACTGGAGCTGAAGTCAATAAGGCCTTAAGCCTCTGGAAGCTATCCTCACACTGATCCGACCACTGAAATGGGACATCCTTCCTAGTCAGCATAGTCAAGGGTGCTGCTATGGAAGAAAACCCCTCAACGAACCGTCTGTAGTAACCTGCTAACCCAATAAAGCTGCGAACCTCAGTAACAGTAGTAGGTCTAGGCCACTCACAAACCGCTGAAATCTTTCCCGGATCAACCCTAATCCCATCCTTAGACACCACGTGCCCTAGGAATGCAACTGACTCAAGCCAAAACTCACACTTTGAGAAAGCCGATGATCTCTCAAAGTCTGGAGTATAACCCTCAAGTGCTGCTCATGCTCATCTCTACTACGCGAGTATACCAAGATGTCGTCTATAAAAACTATCACAAACGAATCCAAATACGGGCCAAGAACCCTGTGCATCAAGTTCATAAAGGCTGCGGGGGCATTAGTCAACCCAAAAGACATCACCAGGAACTCATAATGGCCATAACGTGTCCTGAATGCCGTCTTAGGGATGTCCTCTGCCCTAATCCTCAACTGATGGTAGCCGGACCTCAGATCAATCTTTGAAAACACGACTGAACCCTGAAGCTGGTCAAACAAATCATCAATCCTCGGCAACGGATACCTATTCTTCACTGTCACCCTATTCAGCTGCCGGTAATCAATACACATGCGCATCGACCCATCCTTCTTCTTCACGAAGAGAACAGGAGCACCCCAAGGTGACACACTAGGCCTAACAAACCTCTTAGCTAACAGATCCTGGAGCTGCTCCTTAAGCTCCCTCAACTCAGCAGGAGCCATACGGTAAGGAGAAATAGAAATGGGCCTAGTGCCCGACTCCAACTCAATAGCAAAATCAATATCTCTCTCAGGTGGAAGGCCTGGCAGGTCGGTAGGAAATACATCGAGGAAGTCTCTAACCACAGGAACAGACTCAGGGGAAGTGGGGACAGCACTAACATCTCGGACATATGCTAGATAAGCTAAACACCCACGAGAAATCAACTTTCTAGCTCGAAGACAAGAGATGATCCCAGATGGTGCATGGCTAACAGAGCCCTGCCACACAATCGGGGATACACCGGGCACAGCTATGGTAATGGTCTTGGCATAACAATCCAAAACCACACGGTGAGGGGATAACCAGTCCATGCCCAGTATCACATCAAAATCTAGCATATCAAGAATCATCAAGTCTCCCCAAGTCTCTGAATCACCAATAGATAACATACATGATCTCACAATCCGATCCACTACTAAAGAATCTCCTACTGGGGTCGAAACAGAAACAGGAACAGATAATGGCTCACTAGCCAACCCCAAACAAGGCACAAAGTAGGCAGATACATATGAACAAGTGGATCCAGGATCAAATAAAGCCATAGCAGACTGATGGCACACAGAAATCGTACCTGTAATCACAGCATCTGAGGCCTCTGCCTCTGGTCTCCTAGGGACCGCGTAAAACTGACGACGACCTCCACCTGCCCGACCGCCATCCCTACCACCTGCTCTACCGCGTGGCGCACCACCTCTAATCTGACGACCACCCCCTCTAGCCGGGGGCTGAACTACTCGTAAAGGCTTGGCTAACTGAACTGTACCCTGCTGAGGGCAATCTTTAGCAAAATGACCCATCGCACCACAAGTAAAACAAGCCCCTAACGGCCTACTCTGTCGAGATGAACCAGCAAATCCCATATGACCACCACGGCCTGATGCCCCAGAACCTATACCCCTCGAAGACTGGCCGCTATAGCCCTGATGGCTGCCCTGACCCTGCTCGAACTGGGTACTACCAAAGGTCTGAAGGGAAGACTGAACCGGTCGGCTGGACTGACCCTGGTACTGCTGTGGCTGATAACTCTGACTCCACTGGCCAGGACCTCTACCACCATATCTAGAACCACTATAGAAACCCTGATGTCGAGGCTTCTTATCTCTGGACCCCTGATCATGTCGCTGTAAGTCCTCCACCGTGCGAGCATAGTCCACAATGGCCTGGAATGACCGACCACTGGCAATCAATATCTCAGCTGGCTGTCTGATCTCTGGCCTCAAACCCCACACAAATCTGCGAATCCTATCTGCCTCAGTAGGAATGATCATAGCTCCGAATGGTGCTAACTGATGAAAACGGGTCTCATACTCTGAGATAGTCATAGATCCCTGCACAAGGTGAGTAAACTGCTCCCTGCGACGCTCCCGATCACTCTGGGGTAGGAACTTGGCCATAAAGGCCTCGTAAACCTCAGACCAGGTCAAAGGAGCTGACGACGGTGGTCTACAAGCAACCTGAGCCCTCCACCATAACTTCGCTGGGCCCTCCAACTGGTAGGTAGTATAACCAACCCCATGAGTCTCCAACAAACCTAGATGATGCAACATCTCCTCACAGGTGGTAATAAAATCATGTGGATCCTGCCCAGAAGTACCCGCAAATCTCGGGGGTGCTAACCTCAAAAATCTGCCCAACGCCTTCTGCTCTGTCTCTGTCATAATTGGGCGAGGAGCAAGAGGCTGTGCAACAGATGGAACCGGAATGACCTCCGCACGGGGAGCCATAGTAGCCAGCTGCGCTCCTGAGCTCTGTGCACCCAGGGCTGCCCCCTGAGCGGATGTCTGCGCTACCTCAGAAGGCCGCTCTCCAATCACACCCAAAAGCTATAATAGTAACCCCCCAATATCTGGAGACTGAGCTGCGGCTGAAGCTGGCACATAAGTGGGGCACTGGAGCTGGGTACTGAAGCTGGCGTGGAGCTGGCCACTGGAGCTTGGTGGTACCTGGGCTGCCCCACTGACCACATGCTGCTCGGGCTTCTATCTCCACGCTAGCAGGCTTAGCAGGTGCCACTGTTCGAGGGCGTCCGACCCCTAGCTGGAGTGGGAAGGCTCATCCCCGCGTGCTGCCGATGATCTCGTTACGAACCATCTGCGGAAAGAATGACAGTAGAAACAAATGATAGATCTCTAGAGAAACTCCAAGGGTTACAACGACGACACAGAAAGCAATGAAAGAGTGAAATTTCCTAAAATGCCACTGTAGCCTCCCAAAGATTGAGTACGGACGTCTCCGCCCCAATCCGCAGGACTCTACTAGACATTGGCTCCTATACCAATGACACCGGTGAACCTAAAGCTCTGATACCAAGTTGTCACGACCCGATTTCTCGGTCATGATGGCACCTACAACCCCCGGTAGGTGAACCAATCCCTGTAGCCCAGAACAGTTAGTAATGGGCTGCTATCTAACAAGTAAGAGAATAAGACGAATAAAATAGATAACAGGTATATAAATATATACATATGCGGAAAACTAAACCAAACCCCAAGACCTGGTATCATAGTACAGAGTCAAACTATATACATGGAGTACAAATAAACCGAAAAGAATATATACAGATGTCTCTGAATGGTAATAGAGTACATGAAGCAAAAGATAAACTAAAGCTAAGCTCCGATCGCCAAGAGCTCACCCTCAGCCTGAAGTAGTCTCCAACAGATCCTCAAGCACGAATCACAACGGTCTAACGGCGATGGCCCACGCTAGGATCTGCACCCAAAGATGCAGGGGGTAGGGGTGAGCACCAAATGCGAAGCATAAGGTACCCAGTAGGTATCATAGGCCGACTGGGCACATATAAGATAAAAGCGCAGTAATAGACAGAAGAGAAGCAAGTAGTCACAGAAATCAACGAAAGGTACACAGGAACTAGCCCAGAGGGAAAACAACAGAACCACATGTGAGGCTAGTAAGCAGAATATACACATCATAGACACAGGTGAAAGTAAGAACAACGCACCTGGGGTCCTTGCAACAACAGTGTATACAAAATAAGTTACGAAATGGACGGTATACCGGTAACCTCAAGTGTAAGATGAAGAGAGGAAGAGTGATAATAGGCATGCTCAGAGACATGAATCAAACTCAACTAATCATATCAATCTCAATCCAGAAGCTAACAGTCTAGCAGTGACCAGCCTCATACTTATCCATAATAGGGAACAACTCTGTAAGTAAATAACAAAAGTCTACCTACAGTCCCTCGGCCGCCCATACAACCGAGGAACACAAACAAGTGAAAACAAACCCTCCGGCATCCCATACTACCGGAGCGTACAATCAGCAAACAGCAAACAAGGGGGGAACCTCAAACCATGAATGATATGATGCATGAAGATCTCAAAGGCATTAGTATCTCTGTATGTACCCTCCTCGGCGGCCGATCCGCCCCAGCAGGTAGGTTCCATGGAAGGACTCATGCCCGATACCTCTACTCCCCCGTATACCCCTCTTCCGGCACACGCAGCCCGTAGCCCCTGGCCCGGATAGCAAGGTCCATGGAGGTCCCCGACCCCATACCAAAACTCAATATCAGAACATGTATCAAGATAGAGACCCAGTCTCGATATAAAGATAGAGACCCAGTCCCGAATATGCATGCCCAGACCCTGTTCAGGACTAAAATAGTAGGAAAATATCTCAAAAACCCCTCCAAGGGTGCCCGGGCGTCGCTGGGTCTAAACAGTAAAAAGTCATCTCAGGTGCTCGGTCCAACCGAGGCTAAAAATCATCTCAAGTAGTAAGAAAACTCAACTAGCACTCCGGCCCTGCCGAGTCTAGTGATAATCGTAAAACTGATGATTTTAAACCACAAGTGAAAACAACCATTTCCAAATCATTTCCATCAAAAACGGGCCCCCCGGGCCATGCAAGGTTTAAAAAAACAGTGTCAGTAGGCCCGAAGCCAAAACCACTGTAAAACATCGATAAAACCTCTTTATATGCATGGAAATGATATGATCACACGCAACAATAGCTGCCCAACAGCTTACAATCAACCTACCGACTCTGCACAGGCCCACAGCTACTCAGCAAGCATAACCAGCCTAGAAGGATAATTCTATGCCCGGGACTCGCGGACATTCCCAAAATCCCACCTTCTATGTTCCAGAGTCAACAAGGCCTCGCAGGACCACAAGGGTAAATAAAATATATCCGCAAATACTACAAACAACGGAGGAATAAAAATAGTGGACATGAATAAACCGGTCAAGGTCTGTGGTGCCAACCTAATAAACCAACCCAAAGATGCCCATTAATACAATTTTATTTTATATATACGGAGTCTGGGGAAATTAAGCCGTAACCTACCGGTCGTCCGACGACAAGCTTGAACCTCCCTGAGAAAGCTCCGAAATGAAATCGAACTCGAAATTAGGCTTGAATAACTTGACGTCGATAATTGATTTCCTTCCCGAAATTAAACACAACGTCAAAATATATCTAGTTCCACCTAATTCTCTCCGTATACGTATATAGAAGGTGGCCTTGCGGTTGCAGCATCCCTTTCTAATGTATAAAACATGAAAAGTGAATTAAATGCTGCCAAACTTTGAAAGTTTGGCAGCTATATATAATATGTAATGTTGGATTGCCAACGTTAATGGAAATACTGCCACCACTTCCCTTGGCTGGCCACTCCCTCCACCTACACGTGGAGTGGAGGTGGCACTTACAAGGTGACAAAATAATAGTTTTGTCCCGTTATTTATATATTCGGGTATTGCATAAATTCGCGGTAAAATAAATATAATATTTTAAATATACCATAATTATTAGAAAATCATTTCCCATAAAATCTACTATATTATAATAATAAATTTAAACATAACTAAATTTACTATCTCCGTTAAAATATTACGGAGTATAAAAACTTTATAAAATAAATACGTAAACACTTATATCGTATCAAATATATTTTCCAAAGGGTATAATAATATAATTTTTATCAAATTAAACTTTTAAATAAATACTTTAAATACACGCACGATGCTAATAAAGTTCTTACGTTTAGGCTCGTAATTCGCCTACGCACGATTTCGATATTCAAGAATTCTCTCTGGATCCTCCCTTATATTTTATCACTGTTTCAGAACTGAAATGGCATTTTAAAACGTAAAATTGAAGCTTAAATCGGGTTAAACCCGACCCGATTCGCGACCCGGTTCGCAACCCATTTTCTGCCAGACAGTCCGCGGTAAAACAGTCATAACTCTTTGCTCCGAGATTATTTGGACGCGCGGTTTTGTGCGTTGGAAACTAGACTCGTAGATCTTCGATTTGGTATTTCGGGGGACTTCTAACTCTTTATATACTGGGAGAAAAGCCCTGACACATTTGACCCAAAGTTCAGAAAATTTGTTAAAGGTCTTACGATATCTTTTGTCGATTTGCTTGACTTCAAAACTTAACGTGGGAATGACCGGAAGGGTCATTACACCATTTAATGATCTATGCCAATTCAAGAGAATTACGACAAGCAGATATGGATGAAGTCCAGAAATGGATTTTATCGTTATTAAAACCAGAGTTAGAACCAACAACTAGAGCCTTGAAGACAGGGTTCATTTTAGAAGAACTATTAACCAGATACTGCAAGTTAGTCGGTCAAAAATATCCAGATCATATATGCTCCAAATGCAAAGGAGAAGATAATGTTATTCCAGAAGTTCAGCTTGAATAGATGGACTAACGAAAGAAGGACAGCTTGCACAAAGAAGATATTGACAAAAGCAGTTATGTAATTATTGTAATAAGTTTAGTCGTGTAGTGTCGGCCAAAATAAACGGCCAATATATTAGACAGCTGTAAAATGTAAAAGTAAAGTAGTTTGTTTTTATTATGTAAAAGTCATAAAGTAGAAATAGTGTGTCGGCCACATTGTCGGCCATAGGAATAGTAAGAGTCAAGTACTGTACAAATAGTAAAGGCCAAATACTGTACAAATAGTAAAGGTCGTATAGTAAAGGTCAGGTACTGTAGCATCCGACTTCTATATAAAGAAGTCTTGAAACATAAATAAAATCATCCGATAATCAATTCCTCTCATCTCTCTCTATATTTCAGTAATATTTCCATTCCGCACAAGATTGATGTTTTATAATTATTTATCGCTTCATTATGTACCAATCTTGTGCGGAATGGAAATTATACTGAAATATAGAGAGAGATGAGAGGAATTGATTATCGGATGATTTTATTTATGTTTCAAGACTTCTTTATATAGAAGTCGGATGCTACAGTACCTGACCTTTACTATACGACCTTTACTATTTGTACAGTATTTGGCCTTTACTATTTGTACAGTACTTGACTCTTACTATTCCTATGGCCGACAATATAGCCGACATACTATTCTACTACTTTATGACTTTTTAAATAAAAACAAACTACTTTATTTTTACATTTTACAGCTGTCTAATATATTGGCCGTTTATTTTGGCCGACACTACACGACTAAACTTTTTACAATAATTACATAACTGCTTTTGTCAATATCTTCTTTGTGCAAGCTGTCCTTCTTTCGTTAGTCCATCTATTCAAGCTGAACTTCTGGAATAACATTATCTTCTCCTTTGCATTTGGAGCATATATGATCTGGATATTTTTGACCTACTAACTTGCAGTATCTGGTTAATAGTTCTGCTGAAATGAACTCTGTCTTCAAGACTCTAGTTGTTGGTTCTAACTCTGGTTTTAATAACGATAAAATCCATTTCTGGACTTCATCCATATCTGCTTGTCGTAATTCTCTTGAATTGGCATAGATCATTAAATGGTCTTTGGAATAATAACTCCATATAGCTTTGCCTTGTAGATAATTCGTAGCTAATTCCTGGATAATTGTTGATATACCAATTATTCTTTTATTTGCATAAAAACTTGGTATCTCAACTTTTGGTATCTCCGCTTGTTGCGATATCTCTTCTGGTATGATCATTTCTTTAGTCAGGCCTATTTTAACAACCTGGATTAGTGGTTTTATTTCATCATATAGTATTTCCGCTGGTGCTGTGTAAAATTTTATAAAAAATAAATTTCCTTTTGTAATTCGTTTATATGTAATAAATGCTTTGTGGAGTTCTGGAATTCCACTTATCTCTTCGCCGTCGTATGTATATACGGTGCTAAGTAATCCGTAGTTATAACAGGTTCTAACTAGATTTGGATTTGTTTTTGGCTGTGCTATCAGCCGGTTGTATCCTTGTAATTTTTGGGTTAAGTAGTCTTGCTCTGGTTTTTCGGGATTAGTGGTAGATCTTGGCTTAAGGTTTAGGAAAGTTTGTATTTTGTATATATTGTTGATGTAGGATTGGGTGATATGATTGTATATTTTCTTATCTTTGTGGAGGCTATTTGCATAAGTAGTCGTTTGGGGTATGACATTTGGTATTTCAATGGGTTGTCTTTTCTGGATAAATGGCTTTTCAAATATCTTGTTCAAATTGGTATTTGTAAATGGTTTAGTACTAACTGGTTTGTTTTCTGTAGCCTTGCTTGTACCTGCAGCTGTATTTAGCAAACTGTTATGGGTTTTAAGGTGTTTTCCAACGTCACCTTCTAGCTCCGCATATTTAAAGTCATGCTGCTGACTTAGCTCCGCATATTTAGAGTCATGCTGCTGACTTAGCTCTATCTTTTGTAATCTCGTTCCTATACTGTCCACTTTCAGGGAAAGCGTAGTAAGGATTGAGAGTATATCTGGAGTAGTTTCCTCAGTCTGAGTACTTTTGTCTTGATAGGTGATCTGCAATTGCATTTTTGTCAGTTGAAATTACTACAATTGTAAATGTAAAGTTTAATATATTGAGAACAAGTCTCCTTAATTGGATTATCCTAGATATTCCGTCTGTCTTTTTCTTATATTAATATTTATTCTTATTAGTTGGATATAACGATGTATTCT
>QJPP01004505.1:0-14896 GCA_003996215.1 Jaltomata sinuosa | reverse complement strand
CGAGGCATCCTTTATTGGTCCAGATTCTTTGCAAGAGACCATGGAGAAAGTTCAGCTTATTCGGGAAAGGTTGAAGACCACTCAGAGTCGACATAAATCTTATGCGGATGTGAGGAGAAGGGAGTTAGAATTTGAAGTTGATGATTGAGTTTTCCTTAAGGTGTCACCCATGAAGGGTGTGATGAGTTTTGGCAAGAAAAGAAAACTTAGTCCTCATTTTGTAAGTCCTTATCGGATTTCGAGGAGAGTTGGTAGTGTTTCTTATGAGTTGGAGTTACCAACGGAGTTGGAAGCAGTTCACCCAGTTTACCATGTTTCCTTGTTGAAAAAGTGTGTTGGCGATCTTAGCTTGATTATGCCTTTGGAAGATGTGGGTGTGAAGGATAGTCTCACTTATGAGGAGGTTCCTGTGGAGATCCTTGATCGTCAGATTCGGACGTTGCAAAACAAAGAAGTCGCTTCGGTAAAAGTCCTTTGGAGGAATCAACTAGTTAAGGGTGCTACTTGGGAAACGGAGAAGGCCATGAAGGTCAAATATCCTCATCTCTTTCCTTCTGATCCAGTTCCAGCTTGAAGTACTAGTTTCCTCCTTAGTATGTCCCTTTGATTCTACTCCATTACTTCCTCTCATGATTTTAGCATGCATCCATGTTTTACGAAGTTAGTTCATCATGTTTTCAAGTTGAAAAGATCAGGATTTATGATTACCCCTTGATTTCTATGTTTTGATGTTTGGTTGGGCTATTTTCCCTTAGTTTCCCTTGTCTAGCCTTCATTCAAGGACGAATGATCCCAAGGGGGGATATTGTAACACCCCGTACACGTATCCAGCTATCCAAGATAAAATCTTCAGAAATTTTCAAAGTTCCAGGGACTACGCGCCCAAACAATGACTAGTCGTTCAAACGACGGGTCCGTCCTGTTGATTCATGGAATATCTTCAGAGGATTTATATTTTCCCAAGTCCCCTTCAGGAACTATGAGTCAAGTCTACGACTCGTCATTGGAACGACAAGTCGTAGTCTTGAGTCGTGGTTTGACCAAGTCAGCCCAGCTCCCTGTGAATGATGACTCCATTTGATGACTTGTCATCACTTCTACGGGTCCGTCCTATTTACCCGTAGAAGTTAAACTACAACTTGAAATTCCCAGCTGAGTTCTATTACTCCAGACTACGAACCATCATCCAAACCATGACTCGTAGAGTGAGTCGTGGTCACTGAAAGTTGACCAATTTCCAGCTTTTTCCTAATTAATTTCTAGGGGTATTTTGGTCATTTCCCACCCTATTATGTATTAAGTGAAGTCGTTTTGACTACTTTTTGAAGGGTTTTCACCCATATTACCCTAAGTCCATCTTAAGTTCATCATTCTTCACTCAAAGAGGAAAATTGCTCTCAAGCTCAAGACTCTAAAGCTCCAAGTCAAGTCTCCTAATTCTTTTCCAATCAAGTGGGTAATCTTCCACCAAGCTATATGGGTCTTTAACAATGGGTTACTTTCACCCTTGTGCCTATATACCCCAATTATTATTTTGAATTATGAAGATATGAAATTAGGGTTTTGATCCAAAATTGGGGAAGAGTTTATGAAATCAATTTCTATGTTTAAGATCATGGTTTCCTCTTGATTACTCATGATTTAATTATGATTCTCTTATTGGTTTTAAAAGCCCAACCATGAAAGTTGATTTATAGCATGAAACTATGAAATTTCATGTTTTCAAGAGAAACTTGACATGATTAGATATCATGGCCTTTATGTATTTATGAAATTGCATGCCTAATTCTTCAAGTATGAATTTAAAAACAAAAGCATGTTTTGAATTATGGCAATGGTAAGCTTTATGAACTATGATATTAAAGTTGCATGATACCCGATATGTTTTCATGCTTTATGAATAAGATATGGCATGAGAGTATGCCCTTATGAACAAGATTTGGCATGAGAGTATGCCTTCATGATTATGAGCTATATGTATGCATGTTTTGGGAGTAGTATTTAGCACCGAGGGGATGAGATGAGAGTACCCTTAGTTCCATAAACTACATTGCCAACGTAGGTCATGATATGATATGTGCCTTAAAGGCTTATGAGAGTGGATCCACGTCTTTATGTATGGTGTCCTTGCCTTAGCGGGGCATAGGACAGCTTTACCAACTAGGGTTATATAGTTGGGTATGGTGGCTTGTTCTTTGAAAGGGTTCAAAGTCAGCTTTGCTAATTGAGGTTATACAGTTAGATTTCATATAGCTCACGTGGTCTCATGTCGGTTATAAGAAAGTCCCGTATGTTACGCTTTCAAGTTTTCTAAGCCTTATGATTTTTCTTATGAAACATCATCTTGAAGTTGGATTTTGCCGTATGATTTAGCTTTTCATGTTGATATCCTTTCATGATACTTTACTACGTACAAATTATGTTTAAGTACCTTTTTAAAGCGTGCTTTCATTACTTATACATCGCTCACATACTTAGTACATTCCATAGTACTAACTTATATTGCGATGCATCCTTTTTATGATGCAGACTCAGGTGCCCCTTCTCAGCTTCGTGGCTAGAGTCTCAGGCCACTTCCTTAGTAAGCTGTGATGAGTCCTCATGGTTCGAGGACTACTTATACTTTTCCTTATGATTTCTTTACTTCGATATTTGGAGTTATCTAGGGTCTTGTCCTAGCTACTCTTTATGTTATGACTAGAGGCTTTCAGACATAGTTTGTGTTTGAGTTTCCTTTTTTTGGATATTGTATGTTATGTGGCTCTTAGACCCTTATTGAGGTTTCCTAATTGGATTTCCATATTATGCTTTCGCTTATCTTTTTTTATGCTTGAGAATGCTATGACCAAGGGTTAGCTTGGGATCTTTGTGGTCCCGAGTCTCGTGTTACGTCTTGGGGTAACCTCGTGGTGTGATAGACTTAGAGTTCAATGTTGACGATTAGGTCTTTTTGAATATTTCACCAATGAAAGGTGTTATGCGATTCGGCAGGAGGAGCAGGATAAGCGCTTGATATATTGGGTCATTTTGTATATGCGACAGATAGGCAGAGTTTCTTACAAGCTACACTACAACATTTTAGGCCTATGACCACACTAAATCTGGATAACACTTGAAAAGTGTTGCCTAAACTATTTTTTAGTATGCTTACAAAGTGTAGCCTTAATATTTAGCTTTTGACCACAAAAACTTTTGTCAACATTTCTAAGGTGTGCTATTTCAAATTATAGGATACGCTTTATAAGTGTAGCTAAATATAAGATAATTGGCACCACTTATTTTTGTATATGTCTACGCTCTGAAGTGTGGAATTTTTATAATTCTAAAGACAACACTTAATAAATGTGCTCTAATAGTTTTAGTAAATTTTTCAACCCAAATATTAATTCCCTCCATATAGATATCTAAATCTCCCCCAAAATTCTAAAAAGCCAAATATTATGTTGTTTACTCCACAAACACGAAGATTTCTCAAAAGCTAAAAGTGTTTTGTGGTTTACTCCACAAACACAGAGATTTCTCCATAAACACCGAGCTCATCCACTGAGCGAGTCATATAATCCAGCTGATATAGATAGGGTTCTTATTGAGGGGAAAAGTTGTGACTATTTCCTTCTTTTGATTCCAGTGATATGTCTCCGTCAATTCTAACAAAATTGAAAAAGAGGTTTACTACGGTAGTTACAGTGAGATTTCTCTTGTAAGCTCTAGTTTTCTTGTAAGTTTTGGGTCATAGGTCACCCATATGGACCTACCCAACCCAATACTTTCTAATTAGGGGGGCAGATGTAATGACCCTTTCAGTCATTTATGCATTTTTGCCTTTCTTGTAACGTTAGATCTTGCCTGTAGTGGCCTCAAGTCATTTCTGACTTACTGGGACCGGTATTTTGGTGTTTGGTCTTTTTGTCCATTCCTGGTTTTAGAGCTTTAGGCTTTTGAAATGGTTGACTTTAGTCAACATTCTTGGTAAACGTGCTTAAAATCAAATTCCGACAGTTTTGTTAGCTCCAGAGTGTGGACTTGGGTCTAGAGGGACCTTTGGTTGGGATCCAGGATCTTTTTAGCTTAGAATTCTCTCTCATTCTGTGTATTTAGGCAATTGGGCTTGTTTGGTTGACCTTGGTCAACATTAAGAGAAGGAGGCCTCAGATGGAAATTCTTTCATAGCTGTTAGCTCCGGAATGTTGAGTTTAGGCTAGGGGGACCATTGGTTTGGGTCCCAAGGCTTCTGCATGTGTTTTCATCCATTGGGTTCTGTTTTTGAAATAGTTGGCTAAAGGTTAATTATGGGAGTGAGGCCCACTTTTCATTAAATCGACCTCCAATGGGATTTTCATAGATTCTTTTGGATCCATAATGATGTTTCTAGTCAAATAGCTCTGGTCGTTTGTGTTCACGGGACCCCGAATGCGTTCTCGGGGACCCAAAGTGTGAAAAATCTGCCCTTGACAGCTGGTTGTTGTCATAGCCATTTTTGTTCATTGCAAACGCGGGGAGTTGGCCGCATTCGCATAGGGCAAAATTCTAGCTTCTATTTTTGTTCATCGCATTCGTGGGCCTTGGTCGTGTTCGCAAAGGGCAATTGGCCAGCCTCCCTTTTTGCTTTTCGCGATGCGACGCCTTGCCTGCGTTCGGGAAGAGTAATTTTCAGCAGCTATTTAAGCTGATCCCCAACGATTTTACAGCCATTGTCCTTCATTACTTCAACTCTAAGATACCAAAAATAAACCCTAAACTGATCCAAATCATTTCCTAGCTTTGGGAAATTATTGCTCTTCGATAATCTGTGGTTCCTCGTTACTTGGTAAGTCTTCTTCCCTGACCTTTTTCTTCTCTTGTTTTCTTTAAAATCCTCCATTGTTGCTTATCCCCAAAAGCTCGGATTTTATGGTAGATTATGCCTCCTAAGCTCATGCATGATCGTGGTTATGAAGAATTCTTTGTCCTGGCCCAAATTCCATCTTCGTGGTAAGTAATTCTTGCCTTATTCCCGATTTTCCATTCTTGAAATTCTATATTTTATCTCCATCTTGAGCAGGCTGTTTTGGAGCCCATTTCATGTCTATTTCTGCTCAAATTTTAAGCATGCGCTCCCGGGATAGTAAGGAACACATGTGTGGTTTTCGTTTATGGTTTTTGGTTGTGGGGCCCATAGGCCCATTTGTGACCCAGATTTTTATCCAGGTATGTTTATGGCATTATGGTTATCGTTAGTCTTGTTTTGACGTGTAGATTATTGTGTTGATAGACGTTTTGTGATTTGGACCTTCCCAGAGCAGTTTGAGTGTAAATGACGCCGTCCTCGTAGCTATTCGTCAGACGACAGATAGGTTATGGCTTTCCCTATCTAGACTCTGCGTATATAGGCGATAACTACACTAATTAGCATCCTTGAATGGGTTGTTATAGGTTGTTAGCCAAGACCTTGTCTGCCTTTTGGTCCGTTTATTTCATACATTAATTGTAATATTCGTGTAGTAGTGCATATTATCCTTGTGGTCCTTTGTGACCTTGTATTGACTCTGGAAAATAGATGGTGGGTTATTTGGGAATGTCCGCGAGTCCCGAACATAGAGTTATCCTTTAAGGCTGGTTATGTCTGCTGATTAGCTATTGGGCCTGTGCAGGGCAGGTAGAAGATTTGTGAGCCACTGGGCTAATTTATATTTGTGTGCGAGCATATCATCCATGAAAAAGGTTTTCCCTATATGTTTTACTTCAGTTTTGGCTGCGAGCCACTATAGATGGTTTTTCCTAAGCTTGCATGGCCTCGGGGGGCCCTTTTTGGTATAATCTAATGATGACATGGGATTTTGGATGAATTCACACTTGATTTTCTACTAATACTAGGCTCTGCTGGGCAGAGTACTAGCCCTAATTTTCCATTGATACTAGGCTCTGCTGGGCAGAGTACTAGCCCGGATTTTCTAAAAGATTTAGACCCGAATACCCTTTGGGCACCCTTTGAGAGTATTATTTAGACTTTTATAATTGATTTAGACCCGAGTACATTTCGGGCACCCTTTGAGAGGGTCTTTTGTGATTACTACCACTATTTTAGACCCAGTTCATTTTTGGGCACATACTTCAAGGCGCTGGTTCACTGAGATTTTGCGTTCATTACTGTATGTGGTCAGGGACATCCATGGTCCCTCTGTTCCAGGACCGGGCTAAGAGCCAAGCGTGCCAGAGGAGGGGTATACAATGTAGGATTAAGTATAGAAGGCACGTCCCCCCATGGGTCCTCTTGCCGGCGCGCTGGGCATGCTGGTTGAGGGGCATATAGAGTTAGTATTACTGGTTCCATCATTATCATTATCATGCATTTGGCACGCCGATTCCACCCTTGTTTATTGTGTGTTCAGTGTACGCTCCGGTTGTATGGACAGCCGGAGGGATTGTTTTCACTTGATTGTGTTCCTTGGTTTTATGGGCAGCCATTGGGACTGTAGGTAGATTTTATTACTCCTTTTACTTCCTAGAGCTGGTTGTGGTCCTTGGGTTCTTGTGAACTTTTAACTTTTAGCCTATCGAGGCTATCGAGTTTTATGCCTGAGATTATTGAAGGGCTAATGTGTTCCATCTTATTGAGATGGTGATTGTGTAGCTTCCTGAGTGATTGTGGGGTTCTTGATTCCAGTTTTATCCTAGCTTGAGTGGTAGTTTTGAATGCATTGCGTTAGTTATTCCATCTTAGGCTTGTTTTGTGAGTGTTTTACGGCTATTCTACCTTGGCATTGATATTTTAGGGTTGTTTTTGTTAGTGTGTGATTTCTAGCTCGATTGTTGGTTACATTTCATCTTTCCCATTATTTTGAGGTTACTAGTACACCACCATATTTTCTAAACTCTCACTCCTTTTATATACTGTTGTTGCAAGGATTCCAGGCGCGTACTTCTTTCTTACACCTGTGTTCTGTATAAATTTGTTTTCTATGCTAGAATTTTTTGCTTATGACCCCTGGTTGTCTATTTTTCATGCTAGTTCCTTATGCTTTCTCTATTGCTTCTGTGACTGCTTTCTTGTTATGTGCTACTTACATTTTTTTTATATCTTATATGCGCTCAGTCAGCAGATGATGCCTACTGAGTAATTGTTGCCTTGGTACTCATACTACACTTCTGCACTTCTTAGTGCAGATATTAGTTAAGCTTTCACCATTGATCGTGTTGGAGACTTGTGCAGTCTTTGGGAGATTCGGGACTAGGGTAAGCGCCTAACGGTCAGGGCTTGTCTATATCTCTTCTTTTGTACTTATACTCCTTGTACTTTCATAGACAAATTTATATTGTATTTTGGTACTTCTAGCACTTGTATTCTATTAGAGTCTCATGTCAGTTATTAGAAATCGGGTCATAACAGCTTGGTATAAGAGCCAGGTTCACTAGTGTCATGGCATGAGATTCTACTTAAACACTTGCTACTGGGCATTGTTAGGAAAAGTTTCATCTTCTTGGTCCTTATCATGCGTTGCTGGCTCTATTAACTTCTAAACTTTGATTGTTTCATTCCTTCTCAGATGCCTAAGATGAGTTCGACAATGTGTATTGTCAAGTCTTCTCTGACTGTTGCTTCAATGATTTCGTCATTGCCAGCACTTCAGTGAGGGAGATCATCTCATCAGATAGGGGGTGTAGGGTCAACCTAACCTCCGATTGGATTCACAGCCACCCCAGTTCTACAGGACATCGTGGCTAGGACTCTGAGTCCTCCAGTGGGTGTTTCGGTACACGGTTCTATGAGCAGTACTTCAGCTAGGGTTGGTCTACCAGTTCTTCAGTAAAGTAATCTATCGGTATTGGAGTATGAGGTGAGATTTCATAATATGGTTAGGCATACTTCTAGGGCTGTACCTTCAGAGTTTGATAGGGTTAAGAATTTTGTCGGAGGCTTGATTTCACCACTCCATTTGGCTACCGAGCACTTGGTTAAAGTTGTGACTACCTTTCTTCAGGTAGTGGATCACGCTTGGGTTGTTGAGGGTTTATGTCATGAGGCATATGGGGGGTAGTAGTAAGAAACGTTGTCACAAGGACAGTTCTTGAGGTTTTCACACTCGAGGTAGGGGATTATTTTCTAGGGATCAGTTCTATTGCTTCTTATCTAGAAGGGTGGGTTCAGTTGCTCCATAGGTTCCATAGAGTGGTTGTGTAGGGAATGTTGAGAAGAGTAGAAAGGGTTCGGGTCATATCCTTCGGGGTTTGCCTTCAGAGTGTGTAGGCCATGGTGGCCGGTCAGGTTTAGTGAGATCTTTCCATTAGATTTCCTCTGGTAGAGGCTATTTTTGATGTGGTGCGCGTGGGCATTTTTCTAGGAATTGCCCCACGATTCTATATCTTGGTCAGGCTAGATGTTATTATTATGGGGAAGTTGGTCACCTTTATAGAGTTTGTCCCCGGCGAGGGATCGCAGAGCTTTCAGCTTTGACTACTCAATCCAGAGTTAGATCCTGTCAGTCTGATGCCCTTCCTGGTGGGCTGGAGGTAGAGGTTCCTGATATCATTGCTCCAGGTTAGGATTTTCCTACCCTCATCTTGTGACAGTCCTGCTTGCATTGCGATTCTATCCCTTTTATCATTTATTTGCTTATATGCCTACCTGGTACTTGTTTAGTTGTTTGATTTCTGGATTATAGCTTTTATGCTTTGTTTTCACGGTAGTTTATTTCTTAGTTGTGGATGGGGTGGATGTCCCTGAGAGGTGTTTACCCGTAGTTGTAGCTCATGGGTAGCTTTTGTTGGTCTATTTCTGGTTAGGTTTATCCCTATTTTGTTGTGATTCTGAACTTGTGAGTGAGTCTTTCCCTTTGAGCTGTCCTAGATGGTTGCTGCCTAAGCTGTTATCTAGCGTGGCTAGAGGTTCTTGTTTTGGTTTGGTGTTACCTGTAGTTGTGCTGAAGTTTGAACTTCTTTCTTGAGATTAGAGGTGTTGGTTATGCTAGTGAGCATGGTTTGGTTTTGTTTTCAGGTGATTAGAATCGACCCTCTTTATTTTGTTGGTTTAGGAGGTTGGAAGGTATATGTGTTGTTCCCATAGTCTCTCTCAGTTTCTTGTCCAGTTGGTTGTTTTATTGTCTCCCCGGTTGTAGTTGGAATGAATTTCAATCATAGTTCTCTGGATGAGCTTTTGATTTTAGCATTGTAATTGGGTTTTGGCTTTTGTATTTCCGACTAAGTGTTGACCGTAGCCTCGTGGTTGAGTTGCATTCATAGAATATTGGGTGAGTTGGGCATCTGGCCCATTCTTCTCCAGCTTTATTTAGTTTGGCAATATAGATGTGAGAACTAAGGTAATGGCTCAAGATTTTATTTGAGAAAGAGTTTGTAAGGTTCAGTATATACTACGAGAATGTTTTGTTTAGTTTTAAAAGAAGGGTGACGACTCCCTGATTGTGCTTGTGTGTTCTAGCAGCTTACTGAGGTGGCGATTAAGAGATGGCTTGGGGTTGTGTGTTGGTGACTTGATTCGACCATCTAAAGATTATAGTGGATTTTTCTTTGATTGGTTTGGGGTTCAGTAGGATCTATGGATTGGGAAAATTACGTATTCATGGCCTAGTTGGCTCCAGCTCTATTAGTGTTCTTCGATGGTGGATGAGTCTACTTATGGGTTTTGACAAATTCATTGATCAGCAATTGAGGTTGAGTTTAAGAATCTTGGGCTAGAAAGCTACTTTGGATGGTTCATGGTTGGTTCTTTTTAGTTGCAACTTCTTGGGTTGGAAGGCATGGAGTTTGGGCGACTTAGTTTCCCCATTTCAGTTGTGGAGTGACAGTTGGCCTTGGACACCTAGTCCTTGGCTAACCTTTGAGTTAGGATGGACATTCCAGATATCAGTGGTGTTCTAGGTAGTACGAGGTTCCTTCCACCATGGTTGGACAGACTCAGCGGTGCGGTGGTGTATGCCTTATGTGGTTAGCTTGTGCAGGTTTAGACTAGCAGGGTTATTTTTGAGTTCTAATGGTACTTAGAGACTGGTGGTCACCATTCATTTACCGAGAATTTGAACGATTATTTAGTTGATTCTTCTGGGGTTGTTGTTTATTTGGGGTTCCAGTATTTGTTAGACTCGGCTTGTATGGACTAGAAGTTTGGTATTATATATGCTTCGAAATGGTTGGTTGGGTGTAGATCCAGTAGAGCAGTTGATTCGAGCCAAAGGGATGGTTGAAATTATATGCAAAAGTTTTTGTGGCTAGATGGCAACTCTGAACCCCAGGCAATTTTTCCTTTGCCTATGGGGTATTTTGACATGATATTCATGGCATGGAAGACTTCTTCCCGAGGTGAGCTTGGTAAGACGACTTCAAATCAAAATGGTGTTCGAGTATTCAGAGTTGCAGTAGTGTTCTTAGAGTATGAAGCTTAGCTGATATTTCAGACTTTGCGGCAGGCTTACCAAACATCATGCATGAGGATTGGTTTTGGGTTTGGGTCTGTCGGGTAGGTTGCCCTTGTTCCTCTGCTCCCAGTTTATTCATATTTGATCCGACTCAGCTGGGCCAGTTTTTCTCTACAGTTTGAAAGTTTTTGTCAACACAAGGTATTCATATATGCCTTTCCTACCTTTGGTGTGCGGACTTCAGATGGGTTGATCAGTTGGGTTCAGTTACCAAGTTTTGTGTTGGCAAAAGTGTTCTTCCATTTCTTGATGGTAAGTCGGGTCAGGTAACTCCAGTTGTTGAGGACCTACTATGGGTTGTTATCTTGGATGGCAAAGGTTAGTAGAATATAGCTTGACTTTGATAGCACTTGAGAATAAAGGGTGACTTCATTCGTGGTAGAGTATGAGTGGGAACTATGGATTTCCGGGGTGTCAGTTGATACTTTGAGGGTGGTTTGAGAGTTTGGCTTGTATGACGCTTCCTGTTTATGGGAAAAAAGGTTTTGGTTCCGAATAAAGGGTTTTATGGAATCAGCGGGTTCATGAGTTATAGTTTTGGTTGTTGGATTTTTTTGAAAAACTTGGTTGTGGTTTTAAATATTCGAATTCTGTGTGTTGATCGCCTTGCTTCTCTTATTTTAGTGTCGTATCGGTGCTTCCGCTTAAGATTCTCGAGGTTCAGTTTGGGTTGGAAAATCTTTGGAGTTTTGGAGTTTTGGAGTTTTTGTTTGGAATCTAGCTTGGCTAGTAATGAGTTTTAGGCTTGGATGTGTTCGTTGGTTCTGTTGGGTACCGTCCGGTCGAGGAGGCTACCCAGGTTGTTCGAGAGAGTAGTGCGGGCTATGTTCCCGTTGTTCTTTTAATCTCTAGTCTATCCTTCTTTCCTAACTTTCAGGTACAAAAGTCTTTTTAGTAGTGGATGATTGAATGACCCTTCTGGTCATTAACACATTTTTGCCTTTCTTGTACCATTAGAGCTTGCCTGTAGTGGCCCCAACTCATTTATGGCTTTCTGGGACCGGTAGTTTGGTGCCCAGGCCGTTTGTATGATATTTTTGTCCATTCCTGGTTTTTGAGTTTTAGGCTTTTGAAATGGTTGACTTTAGTCAACATTCTTGGTAAACGTTCTTAGAATTAAATTTCGACAGTTTCGTTAGCTCTAGAGTGTGGACTTTGGTCTAGAGGGACCTTTGGTGAGGATCTGAGAGCTTTTTAGCTTGAAATTCTCTCTCATTCTATGTTTTCAGGCCAATTGGGCTTGTTTGGTTGACTTTTGTCAATATTCGGATAATACGGCCTCAAATTGAAATTTTGTCAGTGCCATTAGCTCAATAATGTCGAGTTTAGGCTAGGGGTATCATTGGTTCGGGTACCGAGGCTTCCAGACTTTTCTTGGCCATTGGGTTACATTTTTGAAGTAGTTTGCTAAAGGTTGATTATCGGAGTGGGGCCCAATTTTCGTTAAATCGACCTCCAATGTGTTTTGCTTCAACTCTATTGGATCCAAAATTCCATTTCTAGTCAAATAGCTCTTGTCGTTTGTGTTCGCATGACCCCAGATGAGTTCCCGGGGGCCCAAAGTGTGAAAAATCTGCTCTTGACAGATGTTTGTTGTCATAGCCATTTTTGTTCATCACGAACGCGGGGAGTTGGCGGCATTCGCATAGGGAAAAATTCTAGCTTATCTTTTTGTTCTTCGCGTTCGCGGGCCTTGGCCGCGTTTGCAAAGTGCATTTGGCCAGCCTCCCTTTTTGCTCTTCGCAAAGGCGACGCCTTTGCCGCGTTCGCGAAGAGTAATTTTTAGCAGCTATTTGAGCAGATCTCCAACGATTTTCCAACCATTGTTCTTCATTCCCTCAACTCTAAAACACCAAAAACACTCCCTAAACTGATCCAAAACATTTCCTAGCTTCGGGAAATCATTCCTCTTCGATAATCTGTGGTTCCTCGTCATTTGGTAAGTCTTCTTCTCCGACCCTTTTTGTAATGACCCTTTCGGTCATTTACACATTTTCGCCTTTCTTGTACCATTAGAGCTTACTTGTAGCGGCCCAAGTCATTTATGGCTTGTCGAAACCGGTAATTCGGTGCCCGGGCCATTTGTTTTGTCTGTATGGCCGTTCCTTCAACTTTGGAAAATCGTTGACTTCCGACAACATTCTTGGTAATATCAAAGAATTAAACCAAGGTTCTAGGTCAAGGGAATCCCTTACTCGAAAGTTCGAGTTAAAGAAATGCCTCGTGTAACACCTCGCCCATTTGGAAGGTTTAAAGTAACCCTGCCTTTGGGGTAAGACTAATAGTGTCTAATATACTAAGAAGGATGTGTTATGAGGTATTGTAATGGCAATATGGTCGTATGATAAGTTTTGAAGTCAAGCAAGTTGCGAAACAAAAGTCGGAAAAAGTTATTGTAAATTCCTTTAAGGAATTCTCTTCAAATTTGGGTTAAATGTCTTGGGGTGTTTCTCTCTATCAATAAAGATTTAGTGGGATCCCAATATACCAAATCGAAGGTCTACGAGTCTATTTTCCAACGCACTAAACCGTTCGTCCATACGACTTCAGAATAGAGAGATATTCGCGTTTTTGTAAGACTGTACAAGCAGACACGTCAAGGTGGGGCCCGCATCCTAATTCGGTTTTGCTTTATAAAAGGTGTTCCAGCTTCATTTTAATTCATAAAAATCACCCAAAATCTTCAGAAAATCAGAGGGAGAGTCCATAAATAATCCATGGACTTTGATCCTTTCAATTCGGAAGTTTGACGGAAGTTGCTCTACGTCGCGAACTCGTCATTTTGGTATAGTTTTCCCCGTCGATTTTATGGCGTATCTTAGTGGGTATTTATGCAGCGAGCCAGCAGGTATTTTCTGAGTATTTGGCAGTAGCTATGGAGTTATTTTGGTGAGGTATGGATCCCGTATACTTATCTATTTGTTAGATCAAGATTTTAAGCTTCTAGTTATGAAAAGTTGTTGTTGCCGATATCTTGTAGTAGTTTCATGTTGATTTTGGATATGTTTGTTGTTCTTGCAAGGAGGCAGGTTGTTAATCTTGGGATATTGAATATTTGTTTCAAGGAAATCTCTCCCCTACGACCCTCCTTCGTTATTATATGTTCTAGTATTATTTTATGGATTTCTGAGCCACGAAGTTGTATTTTTGATTTGTGGCTTTGGACAGCCCCTTTATCTTGTAATGTTTGGTTATTGTTGTGGTGTTCTGGTTGTGGTAAGGTGCTGGATGGATTGGGAAATTGTGCCATTCTTTTTGGGATCGCATACGATAGTGATTGGATTGGACAAACGTGAAGTAGGCCTTGAAATAGTGCCTTGGGAGCTCATCGCTCCTTGGAGATGTGGTTAACGTATTGTTGTTGGATTTAGCTGCCATTTGTTATTGTTATTGGCCTCATTTTTATGCTTTGGAGTTGGCTGGTCGCGAGTGTGACATTAACACCTTATCAAATGGTTATGGCTCGTTCTTGCAGCCTCGTCGATTCTAGCAATTGTTCCATTACCTTGGTTGGTCAGACTTCATAGAGACGCCTTTGGGGCTTCAGTTGAAAGTATTTGTTTTGTGTGATTCAGAGCTTCCTGGAGCTGTTCGAGTCTGGAAGATGCCATTCTCGCAGCTAGTCATCGGATGACAGGTAGGTTATGGTTTTCCCCTATCTAGACTCTGCGTATATAGGCAATAACTGCATTAATTAGCATCCTTGGATGGGTTGTTATAGGTTGGTACCCCAGACCTTGTCTGCCTTTCGTTCGTCTATTTCATACGTTGTTTGTAGTATTCGCGTAGTAATGTATATTACCTTTGTGGTCCTGTGTGGCCTTGTATTGACTCTGGAACATAGATGGTGGGCTATTTGGGAATGTCCGCGAGTCCCGGACATAGAGATTATCCTTTTAGGCTGGTTATGTCTACTGAGTAGCTATTGGGTGTGTGCAGGGATGATAGGAATTATTGTGAGCCGTTGGGCTACTTTTATATTTGTATGCGAGCATATCATCCATGAAAAAGGTTTCCCCCTGCATGTTGTACTACAGTTTTAGCTGTGAGCCACTACTGACAGTTTTCCTAAATTTGCATGGCCTTGGGGGACCCTTTTTGGTACTGTTGTTGATAGAAAAGAGGATTTTTGATGTTTTCGCACTTGTTTTATTACTGGTACTAGTCTCTGCGGGGCAGAGAACCAGACTTGATTTTATTACTGATAATAGTCTCTGCGGGGCAGAGCACCAGACTTGATTTTATTACTGATACTAGTCTCTGCGGGGCAGAGCACCAGACTTGATTTTATTACTGATACTAGTCTCTATGGGGCGGACCACTAGACTTGATTTACTACAGTTTTAGACCCGGTTACGCCCGGGCACCCTTGGAGGGGTTTTTGAGGCATTTTCTACTACTTTATTCCTGGATGGGGTCTGGGCATGCATACTTGAGACTGGGTCTCTATCTTGATCCGGACTTGCTTCCGGATGACATGTATTGATACT
>QJPP01004504.1:0-91899 GCA_003996215.1 Jaltomata sinuosa | reverse complement strand
TTCGCACGAAGAAAAGTGTTTTATTGGAAGATTTTTTTTGTAAAAATAGTAAGTTCAACTTATTTTCCATTGAAATTAGTTATATTGGCACTTATGTCCATTTCCTTATTCTTTTTCTTAGTGGTCGTTTGGCCATGAAAATCAAATACCAAGTTGGAGTTGGAGTTAAAGTTGGAGTTGGAGTTGTGTTTGGTCATGAATATAAATTGGAGTTGTTTTTTACTTTTTGTGAGAGAAGTGAAAGTGAAAAAAGTGAAAATAATTTTTTCTTGTTTTTCAAATTCTGAAATTCAACTTCATATTGAATTTTGAAATTTTCTAAATTTTCATGGCCAAACATCATTTTTAAAATTTAACTTCGAAAAAAAGTAAAAAAAATTCATGATCAAACGCCTACTTAATGTACTAAAATTAAAGTAGGAAACAATTGAAAGTGATTTATGCCAAAGTATCTCTCTATTATTGACCAAAAAAAAAAAAAAAAAAAAAAAGAGAAAGACTTGTAATAGTAGCTGACTAGACACCTCCTTGGCCTTATCCATATCTATTTTTAACTTCCACCAACTGTGGCGCCTCTCCGCAGTAACCAAACTGCACTCGCTTTTTTTTTTTTGATAATTATAATAATACTATAATCTTTCATCCACTCGATTCACATGATAAAAGAATTTAACAAATACAGATTTTTTTTAAATAATTGGTGATAATAAGCAATGTCTTTTTAATTTTCCTTGTTATTATTATTATTATCTCTTAATTCATTGCTAACTTGAGCATTAAAATGTTGCAATTTCAATTGTCCAGTGGAGAAATGATTTTCTAGTCCTTTGCAAATAATTTTTTAATTTTATATTATTTTTACAAGGTATTTTTACTTTTAAAAACAAGAAGTCTCATTTCCTCTAACAACCTAACTATCTTTAAGGCAATACCCCAAAAATCAATATTATTACGGTCGTATATTCTTAAGAAAGAAAAATATATTCTAGATAATCAAAATGAGGTGGACATAAGTGATAAGAACAGAATAGTACTCTTTAATTACAAGAACACCCCTAGCAATTGGATATGCTTTGGAATTTGTATATATTCCCTTGCCACATATGCATTCCCCTATTACTTTATTTTTTCCATTTCTATCCCAAAGTTTCAATTAGATCTCCAACAATAACTAATATGTTTGGCCAAACTTACTTTTTACTAAAAAATACTTATTTTTTATGTTTATTTTAAAAAAATAAGGTATTTGACTAAATTTTTAAAAGAACATAAATATTTTTGAATTTTTGGGGAGTAACAAAAATTATTTTTCAAAATTAAAAAAAAAGTTTCTCTCTAAAAACACTTTTTTAAAAAGCACTTTTGAGAAAAATAAACTGACACGCATTTTTATAAAGCTTGATCAGATATTTATTGTTGCTCAAAAGTGCTCTTTAAATTTATCGGCTAAAGACAAAATGTTTTTCAATAAAAATATTTTTTTAACTTTTCAAGATAAATTGATTTTAGAAGCTCGATCAAACAGGCTATTAAAGCACAAAACCTTGGAAAATTTTTTTTTTTACTATGGAAGAGGTACAATCAATAAAAGGTGTGTGAGGCTCCATTAATTTTTTGACACATAGATAGTGAGTCCTATTTGTCTAATTTTACAATGAAAGCAATTAAGAGGAGAGAGAAAATTTATTTATTTTTTGTTAAATAAATATATAGTATTAAATATGCCTCTTTTTTTGTTAAATAAATTGTGTTAAATAAATATAAAAAAATAACAATTTTCTTTGATTGAATTTATTTAACAAAATTTACATATACAAGTAGTAGCAAATCAAAAATCAAATCAAACAAAATTGATATATTTTTTTACTTGATTTGTTTTAAATTTTAGAAATTGATAAAAATTTGATTGACTGGATTTTGAATTTAAGCGAAAAATAACTGGAAAAAATGAAATATACAAACTATATGAAATATTTATTTAAAAATTATAATAGCGAGCGTGCATGCGCGCGGGCACATATATTGACCAATCATGCACTGTCATGTGACTTTTTTCAATAAAATCTCATCTAATCAACTAGTCAATCATTAATTTTAGGGGTATTTTTAAGCTAAAAAATAATTTTAATGGTCTTTTTGATCCAACAGGTGGAAGGAGGACATTTTTGAGCCATTTATGATACGATAAGGGCATTTTTTTTTATCCTTTTTCGTTAAAAGAATAAAGAAAAACTTTTAAAACGTGTGGTCTAAAATAAACTAATTCTTTTTTGTAACCATAAATTATTTAATTGAGAGTATAATACATAGTATTTTATAATTAAATTATTATTAAATATAAAAAGATGAAATAACCTCTTTACTCCACGAGGTAGAGGTAATATTTGTGTACACTCTACCCTCAGTAGACTTCACTTGTGAGATTTCACTGAAAATATTATTATATTAAATACAAAAAAAATGTCATTTTTCTTAATTGAGTAGAAAAGAAGTCATAAATTTGAACTAATGGAGTATTTATTAATAAAAATAGAATCAATATAGAAAATTAATGATGTATATTTTAAATAGATTTTTATAAAATCACAAAGAAAAAAAATCATACTTTTACGTATATATATAGTAGCATTTGATCACAAAAAAAAGAGGCATATAATTTTTCATTTTCTCATATTTATTTAACACAATTTATTCAACAAAAAAAGAGTGGAATATTTAGCACTATATATTTATTTAACACAAAATAAATAAATTTCCTCTCTCCTTTTAATTGCTTTCATTGTAAAATTAGACAAATAAGGCCCACTATTTATGTGTTAAAAAATTAATGGAGCCTCACACACCTTTTGTTAGTTGTGCCTCTCCAATAATAAAATTTTTCTTGGAAAAAGACGTTGCTTCACATGGCAAAATCTTTTTAAAAGACTTTGCTTTTAATTAATCACTATAAGAAAATACTTGTAATTTTTTTTTAAAAAAAGACTTTGCTTTTAATCACTATAAACAAATACTTGTAAAAAGAACTTTTAGAAAATTGACCATACTGGACAATAAAAAAAAAAGTCATTTCTGTCCTTTTCAGGGTGGGAAATTGCAAGAAACCATGTAAATCTAGTCAGCAAATACAATGACATTTTACATTTTTCCTATGCCTTATCCACCACTTCTTTAATATCCATTATTATTTGCCCCCCACTAAGCTGTGGCGCCTCTCCGCAGATCATCTTACAACCAAAACCTGCACATGTTTTTATAGGGTTTAATAATTTCCTCTATACTCACCACTCAAAAAGTCTTCTCTATTTTGCTTGCTTGCTTGTTTCTTGAAACTCAAAAAATGCCTTCACTTGTTCAATTCCTTCCTTTGTTTCCTTTCTTTTTCTTGATTTCTTTCTCTGTTTCTCATGGACCCTTTTTGCCAAAGGCCATTATTCTCCCAATAAACAAAGATCCATCTACTTTTCAGTATGTTACACAAGTCTACATGGGTGCTAATCTTGCCCCCATCAAATTAGTTGTAGATCTTGGTGGTTCATTTCTCTGGGCTGATTGTGGCTTAACTAGTCAAAAACTTGTACCTTGTAATTCACTCAAGTGCTCTATGGCTAAGCCTAATGGTTGCACTAACAAGATTTGTGGTGTGCAGTCAGAAAACCCCTTCACAAAAGTGGCTGCAACAGGGGAATTAGCAGAGGACATGTTTGCTGTGGAATTTATAGATGAGTTAAAAACAGGTTCGATTGCTCCTATCCATCAATTCTTGTTTTCTTGTGCATCAACTACTCTTTTACAAGGACTTTCTAGAGGTGCTAAAGGTATGTTAGGCCTTGGAAATTCAAGAATTGCATTGCCATCACAGTTGTCTGATACATTTGGTTTCCAGAGGAAATTTGCTCTTTGTTTGTCTTCTTCAAATGGTGCTATAATTTCTGGTGAAAGTCCTTATTTGTCACTTTTGGGTCATGATGTTTCAAGATCTATGCTTTACACCCCTCTGATTTCCTCCAGAGATGGTGTTTCAGAAGAGTATTACATCAATGTCAAATCCATCAAGATTAATAGCAAGAAATTGTCTTTGAACACATCTTTGTTTTCAATGGATGAAGAAGGTCATGGAGGGACAAAGATTAGCACAATTTCCCCTTTTACAACCATGAAGAGCTCAATTTACAAGACATTTGTTGAAGCTTATGAAAGATTTGCTATGTCCATGGAATTGACTAAGGTAGAAGAAGCCATAGCACCATTTGGGGTTTGCTTTAGCACAAAGGGGGTAGATATAACAAAAGTAGGACCAAATGTGCCAACTATTGATCTTGTGTTGCAAAGTGAGATGGTTAACTGGAGGATTTATGGGAGAAATTCAATGGTGAAAGTAAGTGATGAAGTGATGTGCTTGGGATTCTTGGATGGAGGGGTGAATCAAAAGGCGTCAATTGTTATAGGGGGTTATCAATTGGAGGATAATCTTTTGGAGTTTAACTTGGGCACTTCTATGCTTGGATTTACATCTTCATTGTCAATGGCAGAAACAAGCTGTTCTGACTTCATGTTCTCAAAGGATTCAGCTTTTGATTCTTGACTTTGAAATTGGACAAAATCCTTAACCCAAGATTTTTGACTACTAGATTCCAAACTTGTCCAGATAGACAATATTCCCCTTGTATAGTTGTCTTAAGAACATGTATTGGCTCTTATAGATAATCATGAATTGGCCAATCTTAGAATATCAGAGTACCTACCAGTTTATTGTGAGGTAGAGATTCTTGGCTTTTGGTTAAATGAGTGTTTCTCGACTCACTTTTGAGTTGTGAGAAAGTTTTGATATGTAAGAACTAATTGTTAACTTCCGGATTAAAGAATATATTAATTCTACTTTTCTGTATGTTCCTTTGCTGTTTAGTTTGATGTATTGTTAAGTTGTACTCCAAATTTATATGATACACTTTCTATCTTAATTTGTAAAAAAAAGAAATTTGTGTGAAACCAGATGATGATTCTGTAGTTTTAGAATTTTTGATCCCAAGTACTTCGTCTTCATCATTGCATATAGGAATATAGAAAGTAAAAGGGAAAAGGCATGGCTTCTTCCTTCTTCGTCTTCATCATTGTATATAGGAATATAGAAAGGAAAAAGGAAAAGGCATGGCTTCTTCCTTCTTCGCTAATTGAAAGCTAGACTTGCATGTCCGCTTATGAAGATTATGGCTTCTTCACTTGTTTGACTTGAAATGCCGCGATGCTTAACACATGTAATTGGAGTCTATTTCGGGGCTTATAGAAGCTTGTGCAAAGAAGATTAAGAGGAGAGAAATTCCCCATCTAATATTTACGAAAAGACCGTAGCACCAACTACTGACATCAGGAATCAGGTACTGACATCAGGAATCAGGTCTTTTAAGTTTGTATAAATAGTAAATCTGAGCTATGCGAATCAAATTCAATTACTGAAATGAAGTGCTGAATAAAATAGTAAAGAACACACGATATAATGTTAAAATATCTTTGTTCAAGGGTGTAAAAATCACGATCTATGATGTGTAGAATTTTCAATCAATCTTCACTAACTCAAAGGCAGTTTCAAATTACAATTCGATAATGTAAAAGACTAACTCTAGTACCTCAACTCAACAATTAACTTTAACTGTTCTAACAATTCTCTAAGAAGATAAACTCTCTTCTTGTTATAAGCCTCACAAACTGACAATCACACTGCAATAATAAGAATAATTACAACTCAATAACACGCCTATTACAAACTCAACAAAGACTAATAATATTAGCCTTTGACTATCCAAATATCACACAAAATAACTCATCAATTTACTCTAACTGATGAAGTTAACAAAGACTAATGACTCTATCTTTTAATTGACCAAACTTCAATATTCAATAGAACAGACTTGAATACAACCAGTGAGCCAGGTTTCAGTGTTGCTGTGCCGAAGTCCTGCAGTTTTGCTTCAATGATTGTTGTTCTCAAGATGATGAATTTTGTGAATATGCAATAGATGTGGCTCTCAATGGTCTTCATGTCAAATATACACTGGAGATTTTTCGTGTTCTAGAATATCATGGACTAGAACTTTTACTTCAAATAGAACTTGGCCTCCAATGAGAAAACCTTGACTCCTCTTTTGACTCTATTTCTTCTCCTTATTTCTTTTTGATGTGACGCTAATTTACGTCACTTTCGACTCCTTTTTACTAAGAACAATCGTACGTTTTCAAGCAACCATTGTTGTTTTTGATGTTTTTATGTTGTATTTGTAGGAAATGGAAGCAAACACGAAAACGGAAGAAAATACGAGAAAAACGAAGTTCTGCCTAAGAGTGACGGCCTGAGTGACGGGCCGTCACACATGTGACGGTCCGTCACTGGGACCGTCACACCAAGGCAGACCTCCAGGTTGAACCACTGCCTAGCAGTGACGGTCCAGGCGACGGTCCGTCACTGCCTTGACGGTCCGTCAGCCTGACCGTCACGCTTAGGCAGTGACTCAGGCGGCGACCCGCGTTTTTGGGGATTCCTAGCCCGTTTTGGATTTGGTTTCTTTGACTCCTATAAATACCCTATGTTAGGTTTATGTTAGAAATTATTCTCCCATTATTTCAAACACGTTTTTAGTTAGTTTTCGAGAGCAAGAACACGATTCTTGAATTAACATTATTGTTCTTGATTCGTTCTTGAGTTCTTGGTTTTTATTGTTCTTGGATACTTGAAGATTGTTCTCAATATATTGTAAGGATCTCGTTTCTTTATTATTTTATGAACATGACTTTCTTCTTTTCATCTTCGAGCATGAGGAACTAAAACTCCCGCAACTAGGGTTGTGGGAGCCATGGCAAACGTAGCAATATAGATTCCGGGTAGCGTTGGGTTCGATATATGTATTGTCACGTTGTTAATCATACTTTATGTCACGTTTTCTAGTGGTTGCAAACATTAGAACATGCCTAGGTTTAGTTTGCTTGAGTAAAGAGATTTAAACCGGGAAAACTTGATTAAACAACAAGGATTCGAGACTACAAACTCTCGTCTTAAAGAATAATGCCGTAACTGGATTACTCTACTTGATGTTAGGATTGCTAAGCTAAAAAGTACATCTTTTCGAGGTCGAAAGAATAGAAAAGGAAATTTGTTTATTCGGTCGAGAGACGTTTAGACGATACAATTGACGCAATCACATCGTGACAATCATATAGAAAGAACCCGGTTAAGCCTAGAATCGACATTGTTACAACGCCATGGTGAACACATCCCTAGTTCATTCTCTCCTACTGATTTAAACCCCCTACGTTTATTATTGTTTTGTTTACAATTTGATTACAAAACCCCCCCTTATTTACTGGAATCGATTGACAACTAGTCACTTAATTCACCAAAGACTTAATCATCACCATATTCTCTGTGGGATTCGACCCCAACCTTGTTGGGTTATATATTTGACAACGATCGCTTACGCTTCTTAAATAGAGGTGTAGTTTGAGCGTTATCAAAAATGGCGCCGTTGCCGGGGAATACGGTTTTTGATTAAGTTTGGTGTTTATTTGACTTTTTGTTATAATTTCCTGCTTTACGTTTGTTTGTTGTTTTTGTTTTGACAGGGTACAAAGTTGTGCATGCATAATACCCGAAGTTCGGGGAAACAAATTATACCTTACGACCCCGAACTTGCTAGAACATTGAGGCAGAACATGGCCGCACAACTAGAGGCAGCAAGGCTCGCTGCTGAACTGCAGGCCCAACAAAACCTGAATGCTGGTGGTCTGCAGGACGATGGTGCACGGAATGATGATGAGCTTGATTTAGATGGAGCTGGCGCGACGGGCGCCATTATTGTTCCACCGCTACCGCCCGGAGCCAAGTTCAACATCACTAGCACGATGATACAGCTGTTGAACTTGAGAGGAGTGTTCCGCGGTGTTGCTGGCAACGATGCAAACCAGCACTTGATGAACTTCGTGGGCATATGCAAATCATTCGAGCTGCCAGGCGTGAGTCAGACAGCGATCAGGCTCAGGTTGTTTCCGTTGTCTCTGTCTGATGAGGCAGCATTGTGGTTGACAGAATTGGCCCCCGACTCTATCGCAACGTGGGGAGAGTTGAGAGAAGCTTTCCTAGAAAGGTTCTTTCCTCCCTCTCGGATGATACAGTTGAGGGATGAGATTAGTAACTTCAGGCAGCAACCACACGAAGCACTGCACGAGACTTGGTTGCGATTTAAGAAGAAGCTGGCACAGTGCCCGAACCATCAATTGGCCGACAACGTCTTGATGCAGACATTCTATAGGGCATTAAATTCGGCTACAAAGCCGACGTTAGACAACGCAGCAGGTGGTGCATTCATGGGACTTTCTTTTGCTGAGGCCACAACTACGTTGGACAGGCTCACCAAGACCAACAGAGCCTGGCATACACGAGATTCAGAGGTTGCAGCTAGCACCTACACAGTTGGTATGTCAGCTGAGCAGCGTAGGAAAGAGGAGGAACGCGACCAAGACATGGCGCACCTGAAAACACAGTTAGATCTCCTGACAAAGCACTTGACGTCAGGAAGTATGGAGAAGGTACAGGTTGCCAGTTCCCAAGGTATAGAAACTGAGGACGTGAATTATGTGGGGGGTTTCCAGGCCAATGGCCAAGGAAACCAAGGTCGGAACTATCCAAACCACTATGAGAATGGTGGCTACAAAAATCGCGACCAAGGAAGCTGGAGGAACAACACCGATAGAGGTGGGTTGTATATACCACCTAGCAATCGGGACAAAGCAGGCAGCGAGGCTGAGACATCCAAACTTGAGAATATGATGGCGAAGATGCTGCTTAAGGTGGAATCGACTGACTCTGGGGTAAAGGCAATGCGGAATGAGTTATCATCATTGAGTCTGGTAGTGGAGTCACACTCAACCGCTATCAAGCAACTAGAGCAGCAAGTGGGTCACATCTCGGCATCTCTAAACCCAAGGAAACCGGGTACTTTGCCGAGCGACACCACCCATCCGAAAAATGACGCAAGCTGCATGGCAATCACCACTAGAAGCGGAAAAATATTACCGGAATCACATCCGGTAATTCATGCACAAGGTGAGGCTGCAAAAGATGATCAGGCGGTAGAGGAAGAGGACATTCCAAAGCCTGCGAATAAATGTAAGGAAGCTGAAAAGCTTCCAACGATGATGCCTCGACCACCACCTCCGTTCCCACAGCGTTTGAAAAAGAAAGCTGACGATGGCAAGTTCCTGAACTTCGTGACCATGTTGAAAGAAATTTCGATAAACATACCTTTGGTGGAAGCTCTAGAACAAATGCCCGGTTATGCCAAGTTCATGAAGGACTTGATTACAAAGAAGCGGACGGTAAGCT
Organism: Jaltomata sinuosa; assembly: GCA_003996215.1. Taxonomy (NCBI): domain Eukaryota; kingdom Viridiplantae; phylum Streptophyta; class Magnoliopsida; order Solanales; family Solanaceae; genus Jaltomata; species Jaltomata sinuosa. Next base: position 82,532 of record QJPP01004504.1, on the reverse strand, counting down.
TTGAGCCGGAAGACAACCTCCATCACTGCAGCGCTATTTCCTCTAGATCATTAGTGGAAAAGAAAGGAGATCCAGGTGCGTTCACTGTTCCATGTACCATCGGGAAGCTCAACTTCGGAAGAGCTATGTGTGATCTTGGGGCTAGTATAAATTTGATGCCGCTAGCAGTGTATGACAAATTGGGTTTGGGACCTCCTAAACCAACGTCCATGAGAGTGATGATGGCTGATCGTTCGATAAAACGACCTGTTGGAGTATTGTCTGATGTGCTAGTGAAGATCGGTAAGCTTATCTTCCCTGCTGACTTTGTGATCCTGGATTGCGAAGTAGATTTTGAAGTTCCTATCATCTTGGGGCGACCATTGTTAGCTACGGCGAGAGTGTTGGTTGACATGGAGAAAAACGAGCTGACCTTCCGATTGAACAATGAATTGGTCAAGTTTGATGTAACCAAGCTGATGAAGCGACCAAGTGACATGAGAGTGGTCGCGGTCATGAATGCCATTGAGGAACCTCCTGCGGATGTGCACCTTGAGGAGAAGTGTTTGGTCGAGACTCTAGCTGTTGTAAAAAGTATGGCGCGAGAGCGTAGATATGTAGAGGCAGGCGGTGAAAGTAAATCGAGAAAACGAAAACACCGCAAGAGAATCTGCAAAGAAAGAGCGAAGAAGTTGTCGCGACTAGCGATGGAGCCCAAAGAGGAAGCTGGAACGCCACACTCCATTGAGTTCTCTTGTTTTGGAGACCCAGGCGGTCTCCAACATCATTCCAGATTCTGAGTCATATCGACTTCACAGGTATTCCTTTATTCTCACAGCTTTTAGTTTTCATATGTATGCATTGGGGACAATGCATGAGTCTAAGTTGAGGGTGTTGGGAAACCTGTGAGTCACCACCGAGGGTTTTTGTTGCCGATTTCTTTTCCCTACGGTGTGCTATCTAGTAGAACCGGCATGTTTAGGTTGTTGTTTTAAATTTTTTTTAGTGTCTATAGCAAGCATGCGTTGTTCTTGTCTAAAAACGAGGCCCCTTGAAAAATTTTCTGGTTTTGAGCTTATGTTGAAACAATTGACTGTCTGGATCCTTGAATGTCATTGTGTGAATATGATTAGAATGAGTATGCTTAAGCCGAGCGGTTGTTTGATAGTTGGTAGCGATATAGTTTCTTGGTGCTAAGAGTGTGTGAGATTTATTGTCATAAATTCTTACTCTGTGCATGCATCTAGAACTTGCCCGGTCTATTTTGTTAAGTTTGAAGTTTGGTTGCTTAGGAAAGGATCACAGGCCCTTTTTGATGCAGTCCACTTAGCCTATATGACCGTCCAAATACAAATAATCCCTTTTGATCCCTGTTTGAGCCATAATTGACCTTATTCTTTCAATAACCTGTCACCATTCCTGTTTAACTTTGAATCCCTATCTTGGCCCTGGTCCTTCCTTGGACATCGTGCACCTTAACGTAGGCAATCAGTCTAAGTTGAGGGTGGCTACTATAGAGGTAAACCATGTTTTTGCCCTGGTCCTACCAATGGACATTGTGCACCTTGACGTAGGCAATCAGCCTAAGTTGAGGGTAGCTACTACAGTGGTAAAAGAGAAGAAAAAGAGGATGGAGAGGATTGTTGTTGAATAGAATGAAAATCCGGGTGTGCGCCTAAGAAAAGAAAAGAAAAATAAAGAAAGATGAAAAAGATCGAAAAAGAAACGAAAAAAAAAAATTGTCAATAAAGAGGCCGCACCTGTATCTAGAATCAAGGAAATAAAAAGGTGACTAAGGATGGATAAAGTGAAGTTATGTGGTGATAAGATGTAAATGGTTCTAAGGAGGGCTTAGTCACTAACCCCTAAATGTATCCTACCTGCACCTGAAGCCTCATTACAAGCCAAAACAAGTCCTGTAGTGATCTTGAGCGGCTTTCTGAAGAACTGAAATAGAATAGTAAGGGCAAGCCTATGGTATCGCATGTGCATTGTTTGAAATCGTTTGTGAGTGTGAGCGCTTACCTAGTCCCAAATCTTGTGTGTGGGATTTCTTTGTGGTGAGGGCACCAAGATGGCTATATTGTCTATTGATTGTTAGAATAGCTGCGGGTGTGTATGCATAATGTTCTATCATATCGGAATGACATGTTTGGATCCTTACAAGTTAGTGTTTCATACATTTATGTGCTACGAGGGAGCTTGATTTAATTGAATAAGTTTGAATAACCATGAGTTGCTATAGACATGAGTTTGTGTTCTTAGTAGAGTCGTATTATTGTTTTATGTTATGTTGCTTGAGGACAAGCGAACGTTTTAAGTTGAGGGTGTTGATGTGACGCTAATTTACGTCACTTTCGACTCCTTTTTACTAAGAACAATCGTACGTTTTCAAGCAACCATTGTTGTTTTTGATGTTTTTATGTTGTATTTGTAGGAAATGGAAGCAAACACGAAAACGGAAGAAAATACGAGAAAAACGAAGTTCTGCCTAAGAGTGACGGCCTGAGTGACGGGCCGTCACACATGTGACGGTCCGTCACTGGGACCGTCACACCAAGGCAGACCTCCAGGTTGAACCACTGCCTAGCAGTGACGGTCCAGGCGACGGTCCGTCACTGCCTTGACGGTCCGTCAGCCTGACCGTCACGCTTAGGCAGTGACTCAGGCGGCGACCCGCGTTTTTGGGGATTCCTAGCCCGTTTTGGATTTGGTTTCTTTGACTCCTATAAATACCCTATGTTAGGTTTATGTTAGAAATTATTCTCCCATTATTTCAAACACGTTTTTAGTTAGTTTTCGAGAGCAAGAACACGATTCTTGAATTAACATTATTGTTCTTGATTCGTTCTTGAGTTCTTGGTTTTTATTGTTCTTGGATACTTGAAGATTGTTCTCAATATATTGTAAGGATCTCGTTTCTTTATTATTTTATGAACATGACTTTCTTCTTTTCATCTTCGAGCATGAGGAACTAAAACTCCCGCAACTAGGGTTGTGGGAGCCATGGCAAACGTAGCAATATAGATTCCGGGTAGCGTTGGGTTCGATATATGTATTGTCACGTTGTTAATCATACTTTATGTCACGTTTTCTAGTGGTTGCAAACATTAGAACATGCCTAGGTTTAGTTTGCTTGAGTAAAGAGATTTAAACCGGGAAAACTTGATTAAACAACAAGGATTCGAGACTACAAACTCTCGTCTTAAAGAATAATGCCGTAACTGGATTACTCTACTTGATGTTAGGATTGCTAAGCTAAAAAGTACATCTTTTCGAGGTCGAAAGAATAGAAAAGGAAATTTGTTTATTCGGTCGAGAGACGTTTAGACGATACAATTGACGCAATCACATCGTGACAATCATATAGAAAGAACCCGGTTAAGCCTAGAATCGACATTGTTACAACGCCATGGTGAACACATCCCTAGTTCATTCTCTCCTACTGATTTAAACCCCCTACGTTTATTATTGTTTTGTTTACAATTTGATTACAAAACCCCCCTTATTTACTGGAATCGATTGACAACTAGTCACTTAATTCACCAAAGACTTAATCATCACCATATTCTCTGTGGGATTCGACCCCAACCTTGTTGGGTTATATATTTGACAACGATCGCTTACGCTTCTTAAATAGAGGTGTAGTTTGAGCGTTATCACTTTTCTTCTTTGCTCTTTTATTTCTCCTCTTTATTTCTTTTCTTCGACCATTCATATTTGTACATGCTATCTGCATTCATGTCTGGGGGAACCTGGTTCACCTGATGGAATATACATAAGACAACAAGTAGTGAACCATGTTCTTTTTGTCAATCATCAAAATTACAAACACGTTCTTTTATTTTTCAACAATTTCTCCCTTTTTGATTATGACAAATAATGCATCCTAATTTAGTTTGTCAATCTTCAAAACTACAAACATGTTTTCCTATTTTCTAACACTTTATATGTAGAAATAATTGTTATGTTGTACTCCATCTATTTTAAGGGATAAGTTTTATGATACATTTTCTGTCTTAATTTATTAAAAAAACAGAAAATATCTTTATGTGTAGAAATAATTTGATTTTAGACTTTTCGTTTTATAATTTATAGCCACATAAATATTTATGATCACCACTAAAAAAATACCATAGCCATCACTTATTCACCATAACAATGCAAAAACCATTTCATACAAAAAAAAGGAAAAAAGAAGAAGACTATTTCAAAATCAGTAATAGTGAACTTGCAGTCCGACAATGTCCCCAATTGATTTACATCAAGTTATTCCTATTTCATTACTGCCTCTCTGATGGTGGGTGCAAATACATTCAACACACCTAGCTTGCCTACAAAACATTCATGCTATAATCTGGGTAGACCCTTTGTCAATATGTCTGCAAGTTGATCCTTAGAGCTTACATGTTATGTTCTTACTATGCCTTCTTGCATCTTCTGCCTAATAAAATGATAGTCAATCTTTATGTGTTTTCTTCTCTCATGAAACACAGAATTGACTGCTTTACTATCATTTAGGGTGTGTTGTGCATGAAGGTTTTCAATTTTCTCATGTTTGTTTGGTTAAATTTTTTGAAAATAATATTTTTAGAAAAACAAGCTCCTTGAAAATAAGAAAAATGACTTCCTTAATAAAAATAAGAAAAACAAGTGGTATTGTGACATTGTCTTCTCTACTCTCGTAACCACCCATCCCAACCTCCGATTTCACCCATCTCAACCCCACCCTAAGTCTGCCATCGGCACCGGTACCGAGTCTGCCGGACCGGTATTAACCGGAACCGGATCGGTACCGGAGTCATCTTCCGTTGTCTGACCGGAAATCGGGACAGAACCGGTACCGGTAGTACCGGGAAATTCTATCCTTTTCGTCCCGGACCGGTACCTACCAGGACCGGACCGGATCGGGACCGAACCGGTAAACCGGGTCCTGCTTTTTTTTAAAATTTTTTTTAATTAAATTAAAATTTGATTATTTATAATTGAAAAGGTTTCAAAATTTATAAGTTATTTTATATTTCTTTTAAAAGTATAACTTAATAAATTAGGCTTTTTTTAGAGTTTAAATTTTTAAACTCTAAAAGTTTAAATTCAAATTTTAAACTCTTAAAAAAATTTCAAACTCTTAAAAAAATTTCAAACTGTTCTTACTATGCCTTCTTGCATCTTCTGCCTAATAAAATGATAGTCAATTTTTATGTGTTTTCTTCTCTCATGAAACACAGAATTGACTGCTTTACTATCATTTAGGGTGTGTTGTGTATGAAGGTTTTTAATTTTCTCATGTTTGTTTGGTTAAAATTTTTGAAAATAATATTTTTAGAAAAACAAGCTCCTTAAAAATAAGAAAAATGACTTTCTTAATAAAAATAAGAAAAACAAGTGGTATTGTGACATTGTCTTCTCTACTCTCGTAACCACCCATCCAAACCTCCGATTTTACCCATCTCAACCCCACCCTAAGTCTGGCACCGGCACCGGTACCGAGTCTGCCGGACCGGTATTAACCGAAACCGGACCGGTACCGGAGTCATCTTCCGCTGTCTGACCGGAAATCGAGACGGAACCGGTACCGGTATTACCGGAAAGTTCTATCCTTTTCGTCCTGGAACGGTATCTACTGGGACCGGACCAGACCGGGACCAGACCGATATACCGGGTCCCGCTCTTTTTTTTTTTTTAAATTTTAATTAAATTAAAATTTAATTATTTATAATTGAAAAGGTTTCAAAATATATAAGTTATTTTATATTTCTTTTTAAAGTATAACTTAATAAATTAGGCTTTTTTTAGAGTTTAAATTTTAAACTCTAAAAGTTTAAATTCAAATTTTAAACTCTTACAAAAATTTCAAATTGTTCTTACTATGCCTTCTTGCATCTTCTGCCTAATAAAATGATAGTCAATCTTTATGTGTTTTCTTCTCACATGAAACACAGAATTGACTGCTTTACTATCATTTAGGGTGTGTTGTGTATGAAGGTTTTCAATTTTCTCATGTTTGTTTGGTTAAAATTTTTGAAAATAATATTTTTTTTAGAAAAACAAGCTCCTTGAAAATAAGAAAAATGACTTTCTTAATAAAAATAAGGAAAACAAGTGGTATTGTGACATTGTCTTCTCTACTCTCGTAACCACCCATCACAACCTCCGATTTCACCCATCTCAACCCCACCCTAAGTCTGGCACCGATACCGGTATCGAGTCTGACGGACCGGTATTAATCGGAACCGGACCGGTATCGGAGTCATCTTCCGCTGCCTGATCGGAAATCGGGACGGAATCGGTACCGGTAGTACCGGGAAGTTCTACCCTTTTTGTCCCGGACCGGTATACCGGGTCCGCTTCTTTATTAATCTTTTTTTAATTAAATTAAAATTTGATTATTTATAATTGAAAATGTTTTAAAATATATAAGTTATTTTATATTTCTTTTAAAAGTATAACTTAATAAATTAGACGTTTTTTAGAGTTTAAATTTTAAACTCTAAAAGTTTAAATTTCAAATTTTAAACTCTTAAAAACTTTTCAAACTCTTAAGTCTTAAGTTTTAAAAGTTTAAATTTAAATTTTTAAACTATAACTAACTTAATAACTTACTTACTTAAGTTTGAAACTTTTTAAACTATATCAAACTTTCATTTTTTAAACTTTTATTCAAATTGTAACTTAAGTTTGAAACATTTAATAATTGAAATATATAAAAAAGACTTGTATTAAATTGAAGACAATAATTAAAAAAAATTAAGGCGAATAGCCTATAATTTTATTCATAAAAATTAAATAATACAATTTGTATTACAAATATTAGAAGAGGACCTAATCTACGCAGCCACCTTCTAGGAAGGGTTCTGTTTGAATTAGGCCTCGAACTATCATACTAATATTTGAATCCTTGAAAATAGTCTTGACGTAGAGTTTCTAACAATTCCCTGATAACATTTTCTGGAAGTGGTTGTTGTGCTTGATCCTCCAATGCATCCATGCCGTATTCACTAGAATTTACCAAAATATTATCTATATCATATTCAAATTAGGCAGGTAAACTAGGACGCCCATAATTCCTTCGCTCGGCATTGATCCAATCTCTAAACAATACCGATATCTCCAAGCTGTCTGATGCTAATGAATACCTATACTCCCCAATTTGATATCTTGCTGCACTAAAAGCGCCCTCCGAAGCTACTGAAGATGCTTGAATAGCTAGCAAATCTCGAACCACCGGTTGAAGTTTTGGAAATGACCTGCCGCGAGTCTTTCACCATTCCAAAAGTTGAGGTTTGCCTTGTGCATCCTTAATGCTTTCCATTCCCTGATTAAGATATTCATCAAAATCATTCCTTTCATTAGAAGTAAGACCAATATAATTTTCCATCATATCATCAATATCATCTTCATTTGAATATCTACGTCTAGAACTTGAAGGTTCTACATTACGTACTTCATCATTTATTCTACTAGAATTATACAAGTTATACAATTTTCTAGCTTCAATTCTTATGCTATCTTTAACATCGAACAAACTAGGTATTTTGTCCTCTTCGGCAACTTCGTCACCTTGGATACTTTGCTGATATATAATCTCTAAAATATCTAAATTTGAATATATTCTTTCAACCATTCGTGCTGCACCTATTTCTTTGTAAGTTGGGTTTAATAAACAAGCAGTTACATAAATTTGAGGAATAGGAATAAAATATTTTCTAAATTTTTTAATCATTGCATTAATAAAATCTTTAAACCGTGGAATATTTTTGTATTGAAAAAAATTATCAGAAATAGCACATATATTTGGTAAAACTGAACAAATAGTTGGATAATAAAGTCCAGATATTTGTTTTGTAGCTAAATAAAAAACTTTTAAAAATTCTTTAAGTTCATATACTTCATTCCAATCAGTGTCAGTAATTCTATAATCATTATCTGAATTGTGAGCATTCCAAACCATTTGTAAAGGCTTTCTATATTCATAAGCAACTTTAAGCATTTCATATAAAGAATTTCATCTAGTAGACACTGTTTTTGAAATTTTTCTAGGGGGGAATTCTAATTCACGACACCAATTTTCAAACTCTACACGTCTAGACTTTACTTGACATTTAAAAATAAAATGGCATGCAGCTTCACATTTTATACAACCATTATTATACATTGCTATACCATCTCTAACAATTAAATTATATATGTGTACAACACACCTAATATGAAAATCGTCATTATAAATAGGGCAAATTATCGGTTTTAGTTTATCAACAGCATTTGTATTATTAGAAGCATTATCAAGAGTGACACTAATTACTTTATTACAAAATCCATAAAATTATAAAACATCTATAATAGTTTGAGCTATGTAACTACCGGTTTTCAGCATTTCACAACATTTATAACCTAAAGTTCTTTTTTGCATGTTCCAATTTTCATCAATCCAATGACCAGTAATAGTGAAATAATCGTTACCATTAGGACTACGAGCCATATCAAAAGTGATAGCCATTCTATAAGTATTATAGTTAAATAAACAACGAAGATATTGTACATGTTGTCCTTGATAATCAAAAATAACTTTTTAATAGTATTTCTTGAAAAACCTGTGAAAGAAGGATTATACACTATTTGAATATAATGAACAAAATCGAAATTTTCAGCAAAACTAAAAGGCAAGTCACAAAGAACAATCATTTTAACTAATTCTTCAAGATCTCTTTCTCTACTATAACTGCGATGTGTACTAGGGCCAGAAACATTAGAAGGGTTTAACTGTGTTTGGATCATGTTAGAGGCCCCTACTCCTACAGATGCATCGGGAAGGGGAGTACCATATTTTATTGTATCGGCTATAGCCTGAGCTTGCAAAAATTCATTTTTACAACATCCCAACAAATGATTTCTTAAATGTCCCGTCCCACCTGACTTTTTCGTAGTTTTATAATTCAAAATATATTTACATATTTTACAAATAGCTTGACTTTTATCCTCACTTTGAGTCATAAATTATCACACAACATATTTTTTAGGACGTTCAACCTTTGGCTTTGCCCTAGTAGGATGTACAGGGGGAGTGGGAGCGGGAGCGGGAGCGGGAGCAGGAGTGGGACTAGTAGTCGTAAGCGGCTCTGTTTCATCATCATCATAAGTATCATTACCATCATATTCATTATCATATTCTACTTCTTCATCTAGTTCTTCATTAAAATTACCAAACCTTGTCTGTAAAGATTCATGATCTAATTGAGTATTGCTATCAATATTAAAAGGAGTTTCATCAACATGTGTAAAATCATCCATATTTATATTTAATTGAGGCTGTTGTCTAGTTTTATATTTGGATTTAGAAGAACTACCGATTTTAGTTTTTTCGGTTATTGCATTAGTCAACCTACCAAAAAGTATTTTTTTACCTTGGCCGACATTTTTATCACCGGATTCCATATTAAAATATTAAAAGTAAGCAAATAAATAAATACAAAAATTAAATGCAAAAAAATAAATAAGTAAAGAGATAAAAGTTGGAACGAATGTACCAAACGTCTGCGTAAAAACAGACGTGTATAACCAAAAGCCGAAATTGATAGATGAAACTTGAAGCTTGAAAATTGCTCCAAAATAATCCAACAAATAAAATTAACAATTTAATAGAGAGTATTAGAGAATAGAGAGTAGAAGAGTAGAAGATTGAGAGTTGAGAGAGTAGATGAAGAAGAAGAAAATTTGTGTAGTAAATAATGAAGGGGTGGGAGTTTTTTATAGTTAAAATTTAGGACTAAAATATATTTTTAAAATTTTTGGGGTATTAAAAAAAATTTGGGGGGTAGGGGGTGTTTTGGCTCAAATAGCAGTTGGGTGGGGCCCACTGGCCGTTGCCAACGGCTACTTAATTAAAAAAAATAAAAAAAAATAAAAATTGAAAATTGGTTTCCCGCCCGGACCGGACCGGTACTGGAACGAACCGGACCGGGACGATCCGGTAAATTTCTTCCTTCCGTCCCGTTACCCCTACCGGCCAGCGCCTACACCGGACGGAACCGGAGTCCACCGGACCGGAACCGGACCGATAACGGACCGGAACCGGTACCGGCACCTCCCGGTTCCGTTGCCAGTCGTACCCTACCCCTAACCTCCACAATTTTTTTTAAAAAAAAAGATTAAATTTTTTTAAAAAAACTTTTTTTAAAAAATTATTATTTTAATTACCCCAACCTCGTCCTCAACACCCCCACCTCCACATTTTTTTTTAAAAAAAATTTAGACCTCAACCTGCCCCCAACGCCCACCCCCACTCCCGCCCCTCAGTTCTGCACCCTCCCCCACCCCTCATGCCCACCCTCTCATACCCTTCACGCTATTTCTATTCATTTTCATTGTTTTATATTAAAATATACAAATAATTTTAAGATAAATTTTTTTATTTAAAACACAAAAAAAAAAAAAAATCATTTGTTTTCCTCCATACCGAACACCCCCTTAATATCACAACTGATTCTGTGATCTCATTGCCCAGTTCCGTCAACAAAGCAGTAATCCACACCAACTTTTGAAATTTAGTTGACTATTTGAATTAAGATGGAGATGCTGAGACATGGAATTTCATGTTTAAGTTTGATATTCTCGCTATTAGTATATGCTAAAAGATGATAGTATGTACTAGTTGATGCTCGTAAGTATACGGCAGAAAAAACGCTATTTAAATAGTTCCATTAATAAATTTATCTCAAACATTTTTGGGGATCTCAAAACGTACCCAAAAGAGTGTTATAGAAACTAGGACAGAAAAGATTAATTAGCTGTTACAAAATGTGATTCTTTTCCTCAAGATCATTAAAATAATAGTCATATACGTACAAATTAACGTGGTGAAATAAAACGTAAAAGAACCGTAGTTATATTATTATTTATTATTAGTATTGTATAACCATATTTAGACAAGATTTTAGTACAGTAGCTTCTCTGAAGATGCGTCTCACATGTGGCCCTCCAAAATCATGAAGCAATGACCTGTAATTACCAAGGAAATGTCATTTAATCATTGAGCATAAACATACTACCTGAGAATGATCATTTAACTTAAAAAATGATACATATTTAATTTCTCCATCAGTTATAAGCCATGAAATAGAGTGAACAATTTTTCTTGTATAAATTATACTAATAAAAAAGTGATAAGATTATTTGAAAAAATCGAGTATCCAACTAGTTGCGTGATTTATTTTACCGAAATCTTACCGAGCTAATATTAAGATGTTGTCACAGAGTGAAACTGTTTTGTTTACTCACTCTATTTCATACTCCCTCTGTTCATTTTTAGTTGTCATGTTGCGCTTCTTGAAAGTTACTATAAATACTTGTCTCAAACTATCTGTTTATTTGTCAAATCAAGATAAAATTAATTAAAAAATTTCCATTTCACCCTAACATTAATTTTTCTTGAAAGCCTTAACAAGTTTATAAGTTCCAAAAAGTTTTTTCTTCAAAAGAGTGGATAAAGGGTAATTAATAAAATTATTCATTTTATTTATGATTTCTTAAGAAACGTGTAAAGGAAAAAGTAAATAACTAATGTAAGACGGATGGACTAATTAATTAATCCTTAATTACTTGTTGTGATTTAGACGAACTCTTAAATGTACATTAATACTGTTGAAAAAGTGCGTCACCTAGAGGGATGTCAAATTCACCTAGCTTAATCTCGACACGCAATAAGTTGCACATATATTATCCGATCATTAAAAATTCAGTTTTCTTTTTCCTATAAATCAAATTAGTGATGATAAAATTAGCGTATGAAAATATAATTCGCTCAAGTTTAGACGGGTTATTGACATGGTTATTATTAACTCAGGTTATTTTAGCTCAATTCATTTCAACTCAAAAAAATTAGACTGACATGTAGCTCAAATTGACCAATGAGAAATTCTATATATTTTTTTAATATAATGTTATATATAGGCAGCGATAAAGTTATCTCCGTATGAGTTGTAGATTATGGATTACGGGTTCGAGCCATGGAAGCAATAATTAATATTTGTATTAAGGTAGACTGTCTATATCACACCCCTTGGTTTGCAAATCTTTCCCGATCTCTGCTGACACGGGATGTTTTGTGCATCAGACTGCCATTTTTATGTTGTATATAATCATAATAAAGAAAAATTAATTTTATTAAGTAATAAAAAAATTATAAAAAAATAAATAAAGTAATTAAATTATGCAAGTTGAGTTTCCTCAAAACCTTGCACACAAAGTCGAGTTATGGAGTTTGTAGACTTTTCATCGAGTCACTACTTTAGAAACTTAGAGGGTGCTTGGGATGAAGACTTGACGGTCAACAACTTGCTCAAATGGATGAAACACAACGGGCCATGCTAGTGAAGAAATAGACTAAGTATGCAAATAACCATTCAACAAAAGGAAGACAACTAAACAAGACTCTTACTTCATTAAGGGTATATTTGTAATAACTAGTGTCTTTCTTTTTTATCCTAATATAAGTAGTAGTTTTCTTATTTTCCTAAGTAGATTATGTTGATTATTAAAGACTAAATACTCTTTGAAAGTTTGTGAGCTTGTTGAAGCTTTTGATGGTGTTTGATTTGGAAAGAAGGGTTGCTTGGAAATTTCAATTTCCTTGAGGTCTTTCTCATATGTTAGGTGCTTATTTGAACATTTGAAGGAGGTCTTTACTTTAATATAGTATTGGTTACCTTTGATTTCACTTTTTGTGTCTACCTTTTTATCTTTTAATTCTGTGTTTATCTTTATTACTTTGTCTTTCACGTATCCGTTATTGTATCATTAAAACTTAGTAAGAATTAGACAGATCAAATTAAATTGTGACGCACATTTTAATCCATTTCAATCCAAATAACTTTCAGGTCAATCATCTGTTTATTAACTCAATGCTTGATTTGCCTATATTCATTTTAACCTGAACATTTGACACTTTTAAATCAAATAAATATATTATGTGAGTTAGGGATTATTTCACCATCTAATATTCGTGTCGGCAATTAGAATACTCCCTCTGTTTTAATTTATTTGACCTATTTTCTATTTTAGTCAGTTTAAAAAAGAATGACCCTTTTCCTTTAGTAACTTTTTAATTTCAACTTTCCACATGACATGTTTAAGACCACAAGATGAAAAGATATTTTGGTACATTTCACATATCTTTAATTTATGACTACAAGATTCAAAAATCTTCTATATTTTCTTAAATTCTGTACCAAGTCAAAATAGTTCAATCAATTTGAAACGGAGAAAGTATTATTTTCCTTAGATGCCTTTGTCCACAACATTGTAACTACGGTCACCATCTTATTATTAGATAACTAATCAAAGAATTGAATTAGGCTAATCCAATTAGTCTCTTAAATTTGTCAGAAATTTTCATTTAGACACTCGAGCTCTGTTAAGTTTCAATTAAATAACTCAATTTCTAATAAAGTGTTTCAATCAGACACTTTCGACTCAAATTTCAAAAAAAAAATTGGTGTTTTCATTCGCCTATTAAGTAGTCAAGTTAATGACATAAAATATATGACAACTTTCAGAAATAGCATAACTATAAGCAAAAATAGGCCAACATAGCAACACTTTCAATAATTACAATCTGTAGCCCGCTGTATTCATTTTCGCTGGTACCCGCTGTATCAACTGTATGCAATTTACTGTATTTGATATAAAATACAAATGCAGTAGCTAATTAATGATTGTATTCTTCTTGTATTTTGTATTTTCACATCTTTATCTCTCCTTCAAATGTATCAAATTTATCAGTTGTATTTGTATATAAATAAGTATATGCATCATTTGTAATTTTTTTAGTCTATCATATACAAATACAAATGTATCGTTTATATCATTTGTATTTGAATTGTTCAAGTTGTATCAACGAATACAATTCATATCAACAAATACAAGTGTACAATTCATATCAACAAGTACAAGTCTATGAACGAATACAATTCATATTAACAAATACAAGTATATCAACGAATACAATTGTATACAAAATGTATCTTTTGTATTTGAATGATGCAAGTTGTATCACCAAATACAATTTGGACTAACGAATACAAAAAACAAGCATAAAAAATACATAAAGCAACAAATGTATCCACGAATACAACACAAACCTCTTTTTTTCCTTTTGTTCCTCGAAAGAGAGAGAACGAGAGAGAGAGAGAGAGAGAGAGAGAGGGAGGGAGGGAGGCGGCGAGAGAGAGGGAGAGGGGGAGAGAGGCGGGCAGAGGTAGTGAGAGAGAGGGAGGCAAAGGTAGCGAGAGAGAGGGAGAGAGGCGAGCAAATAAGAGAGGAGGAGAGGGTTTTTCAAAGTATTGCTGCACTATTTGGATACAATTTGTAATTAATACAAACTTAGGCTATATTGGCTAATTAAGGTCATAAGTATGCCTATATGTGTAGTTTTCCCTAAAATATATCATCTCCTTTAATTATACACATCAACCTTAAGTAGAAAACACCTAGGGTTTTTATGGCTTATTGAGGTGAATGTATATAAGTAAAGGAGATGATATATTTTATGTGGTTAATTACCTAATAGACGAATAAGAATACACACAAAAAAATTCAAAAATTTGAATCGAGAGTATCTAATTGAAATACTTTATTAGAAATTAAGGTGTTTAATCGAATAAAGATTTAACTTGAGTGTCTCAATAAAATATTTTGATAAATTTAAATAATTGTCCATGCATTAAACCATTAAACTATCTTTCCTTGGGAAAAAGCAATAGAATGGGGGAGGAATTCAAAGGCTAAAATCAAGGGATTCGCTTCATCACAAAGCATTTTATAAGCGTCACGTATTACGTATTGAGAAAAAAAGAAAACAAGATGAAGTACATAGGAAAAGTAATATATATATTTGTATTTAATATAAAGAATCATTAACTAGATTATATCATTTGAAATTCCAGGCCAAGTCAGTGAACAGTTTTAGTTTTTATATATTTTTAAAACATATCTTCGTCATTTTAGACCATTATTAAGTGGGATTTAATTTGCCTTAGAATTCAAAACTTTTGAACTACGTCTTTGATCATATAGTCAAAAGATTATTATTTTCAAATTGCAATAAATTAATAGTGCAAAAGTACGCATATCTCAGGCCGGCGCATCTCTTTTAAATTATAACCATTTAGCATCTTCTTTATCCTAAAAGATTATTTTTCGAGGTACAAACATTTAGAACATTATTGAACTTTCACATGTGCTAGTAGTAATGTGCTTCTATCATGCATAAATATTATTAAACTGAGACATGTAGCTCTATTTTAATTTTTTCTTGGAAGCAGAATGATAGGGAGCATAATCAGTTACTTAATTATGATGAGTTTGAAACATATAATTATGAAGTAATATAATGAAGTGATTTACTGAAAAGAGTTAATTACTTATGACGAGGATCCAATTACTATAGGAATTCATAAGTAGTAGGAGGCATACGATGGAATATTAGCCGTATCGAGAAATTGCTTGGCGATGCCAGGAATATAAATAAGGGAATTAAAAAAATAGCACATAGAATTTGAACCTATGAAAATATTTTTTGAGCCCCCTTTGCCATTTTTTTTGTAAAACTTCTTCTTATGTTAAAGGATTCAATAATTTATATATAACCGAAAAAAATAGTTTTTTCTATTTGCATAATGTATAAATTTTAATGAACGAGATTCAATTAAACTCTTTCATCAAGCTAGATCGATCCGCACCCGCTACATGATGCATACAACACAATAATAAATTATTTTATGTCTTAGCCCCGAATAAACGGTATGAATCAATTATATGAATCTTCACTATCAGCTCCCTCTAAGCTTTGATTAATCCACTTTAATATTATATAATGTTTGATATGCACATTAGGTGCACACAATTACTGTTAAAGATAATGTCGGTCTGATATTTGTAAGGCAGTATGTGCTGCCAATTTCAATTACAACATAGAAAAATAAAAAAGTTTAATGAGATGACAAACTAATTAGTCAAGTCAAGGATACAAAGTCAAAAATCAAAACCTATACGCTTCTGGATTTTGTTGAGTTGGCAAATAAGACTCATTGTCATAGCTGCTCCAAGTTTGCACGTATTCATCATCATTATTTTATGTATTTTTCAAAACTACATATATTCCTTTCTTTTCCTCTATTGCAAGACCATCACACAACACATCAACTATATTTTTAAAAAATAGTAACCATGGCTTCTTCTTGTTGTTTACATGCCATTCTCTTGTGCTCTCTTCTTTTCTTTACTTCAACTACAGCCCAAAATCAAACTTCTTTTCGTCCTAAAGGCCTAATTCTCCAAGTCACAAAAGATGCTTCGACTCTCCAATACCTTACACTAATCAACCAAAGAACACCTCTTGTCCCAATTAGTTTAACTCTTGATCTTGGTGGCCAATTTTTGTGGGTGGATTGTGATCAAGGTTATGTCTCATCCTCCTATAAACCGGCCCGTTGTCGCTCCGCCCAGTGTTCATTGGGCGGAGCAACAGGTTGTGGAGAATGCTTTTCTCCACCTAGGCCAGGTTGCAATAATAACACGTGTGGCCTACTTCCTGACAACACGGTTACTCGAACCGCTACTAGTGGGGAGTTAGCTTCTGATATTGTGTCACTACAATCTTCTAATGGAAAAAATCCTGGTAGGAATGTAAGTGATAGAAATTATCTTTTTGTTTGTGGTGCTACATTTCTTTTGCAAGGTCTTGCTAGTGGTGTTAAGGGTATGGCTGGTCTTGGAAGAACAAGAATATCTCTTCCTTCTCAATTCTCAGCTGAATTTAGCTTCCCTAGAAAATTTGCTCTTTGTTTGACCTCTAGCAACTCTAAGGGTGTTGTACTTTTTGGAGATGGTCCATATTTTTTCCTTCCTAATAGGGAATTCTCCAACAATGATTTTCAATATACTCCACTTTTTATCAATCCAGTAAGTACAGCTTCAGCTTTTTCCTCAGGACAACCATCTTCTGAGTACTTCATTGGAGTAAAATCCATCAAAATTAACCAAAAAGTTGTCCCAATAAACACAACTTTGTTGTCAATTGACAATCAAGGTGTTGGTGGAACAAAAATTAGCACTGTGAATCCTTACACAGTCTTGGAAACTTCACTATACAATGCTATTACAAATTTCTTTGTGAAGGAACTTGCTAATGTCACTAGGGTCGCGCCCGTGGCACCATTTGGGGCTTGTTTTGATTCAAGAAACATTGGAAGTACAAGAGTTGGACCAGGAGTGCCATTCATTGATCTTGTATTGCAAAATGAGAATGTGATTTGGACCATTTTTGGAGCAAACTCAATGGTACAAGTTAGTGAAAATGTTTTGTGCCTTGGGTTTGTGGATGGTGGTGTTAATTCAAGGACTTCTATTGTGATTGGAGGACACACAATTGAGGACAATCTTTTGCAATTTGATGTTGCAAGATCAAGATTGGGATTCACATCTTCGGTCCTTTTCCGACAAACTACATGTGCCAATTTTAACTTCACTTCAATTGCTTAGGTAGTGTGGACCAAAGTTGTTTAATTGATGTATTGGATTTTAAATAATGTTCAAACTTTGCCTTTGAACACTGAAATAATTGGATCTCTATATTGTAGAAGATTTCTTGTAACTTGTGCTTTGAAAATTTTGTTAAATTGGGTTTGGATAATGCTTATTATTTATTATATATACAATTCTTAGACCTTCTTTCCTTTTTTTTTGTTTCAAAATTTAGATTTAACTATTGAGACTTATTTCCCCCCTCTAATTGTATATAGTCCTTTTATTCATCATCCGACTTTTTTCTTTATAATTATTATGGTTTAAATATCTCGATTAATTAAGCATGTTTCATTGTCATGCCACTTCATGATTGCATATCTAATGGGTGATGCAGATTGAACAATTCGGTGGAGAAGACTAGACTACATAACTTTAATTAACTGATTTTATGGTATAATATATTGGGACCCTTTAAATTAAATTTGACATTTTTGTTCAGTGTACACTTAAATTATTATTGATCTCAATCACCCTTTATATTTGGCTACTTGGTAACTTTCACCCCCGGACACGGAGTCACGAATATGGCACGAATATGGCAAAGAGGGTGGATACACTCTCTTTTGGGAGCATGAAGGTTGACGAAAAATCGATAAATCAACTTCCTAGTTGAGTACTATCAATTGGTAATTGCCACATAATCATATGCAATTGATTTATGTTGGAACTACATATTTCTTCTTAATATACCACATATTTATCTTATTTGTATTTACATGCAACTACTACATATTCCAACTGTGCTTTAAAGCTAATGTCAACGTTGATGAAACTGTCGATTATTATGGTGTGATACAAGAGATCTTAGAATTTAGGTATCTTGGATGGCTAAAAAAAAATAAAGTACTATTTCGGTGCAAGCGATTTGGTCTATCACATCGAGGTACAAAGGTGAATCACCAATATAATGTAATTGAAGATAATCACACGAGACAATAAGATCATTATGATCCTTTCATCATTACACAAAACGCTAAGTAAGTGTATTATGCTCCATATCCTTTGTGTTGAGATAAGGCTGATTGGTGGGTGGTTATAAAGACCAAACTTGTGGGTAGATTGAAGTCGATAATGTGTTACATTTTGTGTACCAAAATAATGTGGCAATTGTTCATCAGATAGTGAACGCTGAGTTAGAAAATAGTCTAGAATATTTTAAACACAAATTAGAAGAAGTTGATGATAATGAGGTAACTTCCATCGCAAATGTTGAGGAAGAATCAACGGTGAAAATGAATCAAGCGGGGAGAAAGAATCAACTGATGAATATGAAACAAGCGAGGGAGGAAAATGGAGAATGATTAAGTGAGGAGTAAGAATGAGAGAATGACGACTAGGTGAAATTCAAAGCCTTTATGCTTCTGGATTTGCTGACTTGTCAAATAAGACTCTTGTTCATGGCTACTCCAAGTTGCACGTAATTAATATCACCATCTACCATCATCATCGTCGTCACCATTTTTCTGTATTCTTCACAAATCACAACTATATAAGCTTCATATATACTTTTTCTCCATTTTAACATTATAGTCATGGCTTCTTCTTTTTGTTTACATGCCATTCTTTTGTGCTCTCTTCTTTTTTTATCCTCAGCCACAGCCCAAAATCAAACTTCTTTCCGTCCTAAAGGCATAATTCTTCCGGTCATAAAAGACGCTTCGACTCTCCAATACCTTACACAAATCCACCAATGAACACCTCTTGTCCCTGTTAGTTTAACTCTTCATCTTGGCGTGGCCAATTTTCATGGTTTGATTGTGAACAAGGCTACGTCTCGTCCTCATATAAGCCTCCCCGATGTGGCTCTGCCCAATGCTCATTAATTGGGCAGAGCCACCAAGGGTTGTGGAAACTGTTTTTTTTCAGCTAGACCTGGCTGCAATAATAACACATGCAGCCAACACTTCCTGATAATCCAATTATTCCCTTCGTCATGAGTGGGACATTAGCTTCTGATATTATACTCGTACAATCTTTCAACGGTAAAAAACCTGAAAGGAACGTAGGTGATCCAAATTGTCTTTTTGCTTGTGGCCATACACCTCATCTAAATTTGGTTTCCCTAGAAAATTTGCTCTTTGTTTGAGTTCTTCCAACAATGGTAAAGGTGTTGTTCTTTTTGGTGATGGTCCTTATCTTTTCCTTCCTAATAAAGAATTCTCAAATGATATTTTCACATACACTCCACTTATTATCAATCCAATAAGTACAGCCACAGGTTTTACATCAGGCACAAGGTCTGCTGATTACTTTATTGGAGTAAAATCCATCAAGATTGACCAAAAAGTTGTCCCTATAAACAGAACTTTGCTCACAATTGTCAGTCATGGTTTGGGTGGAACAAAAATTATAGCACAGTCAATCCGTACACCACATTGGAAACTTCAATATACAGTGTTGTTACAAATTTCTTTGTGAAGGAACTTGTTAATGTTACTAGGGTCGCACCCATGGCACCATTTAGGGCTTGTTTTGATTCAAGAAAAATTGGGAGTACAAGAGTTGGACCAGCAGTGCCATCCATTGATCTTGTTTTGCAAAATGAGAATGTTGTTTGGAGAATTATTGGAGCAAACTCAATGGTAGTACAAATTAGTGAAAATGTTTTGTGCCTTGGAGTTGTGGATGGGGGTGTTGAGCCAAGGACTTCTGTTGTGATTGGAGGACACACAATTGAGAATAATTTTTTACAATTTGATCTTGCAAGATCAAGATTGGGTTTTACATCATCAATACTTCCCCAACAAACTACATGTGCCAATTTTAATTTTACTTCAGTTGCTTAGGTAGTGTGGACCAAAAATAAATGTTCAAAGTTTTGCCTTTGAACACTGAGTGGTAGTAAGTGGACGTACGTAGTATCATGTCAACTATGTACAAGATTTCTTGTAATTTGTGCGTTGAAAAATTTGTTAAATTATGTGTGCATAATGCATATTATTATACATTTCTTAAGACTTTTTCCCCTTTTTCAAATTTTAGATTAACTAAGACTTTTATTTTCCCCCCTAAATAGAATTATAGAGAGAGAGAAAGAGAGAGAGAGTCCCTTTATTCATCAACTTATTTTTTTTGAATTTATACTTTTCTCCGTCTCAATTATGAGATATCATTCGAATTTCGAGAGTCAAATTAATATATTTTATCGTGAACTTTTATATGTTTTCAGAAATTTTGAATTATTAATTATTATGACTTATAATATTTGTTTCTCAGTTTTCAAATATATAAATTTTATTTCAAAAAACATTAAAAATTTTGTGTTCGAATTCACAATCAAAATTTAAAAGTTTGACTTTAAAAATTCAAACAATATCACACTAAATAGAGAACAAAGGAATAATTATTTTGATTTATATCCTGATTAATCAAAGTATATTTCGTTACGTTGTCATGACACTTCTTGATCTCATGTCTAGTGCAAATATCATAATATAACTTTAATTAACTATATCTTTCTGAGTTTCTCTTAAGAGAGGATTAAATAGCTCTGGCCTCTGAGTGATAGTATTTTGCATAGGTGTTTGGTTAAGTTTATAAGCTATTTTGATCAGCTTAATAAATATTTTACTTATTTACTCGATTGATAAATATCAAAGGTACTTAATTATAAGTTATAAGTTAAGTATTTATAAAATGAAATCAGAAGAAAAATCATAATACTCATTTGTGAGTTTTTTCGAGCTTTTAAAAATCCTAATAATAGAGCTTTAAAATTTTTCATGTAAATTAATATAAGTTTAATTTGACCAAGTGATATAAAAGGTAAAATTCTCTTCTAGTTGTGCGCATTTCTTAGTTATTAGGCATTAGCAGCACAGCTTAAGCTGGCAATGGATATAACTATTACTTTCTTTGATAAATGACAACAAAGGAATCAGAAATTGGCTAGTACATATATATGTGGAAAAAGGATAGCTAATTGAAAGGTATAAAAAAATAAAGAAAAGAAAAAGAAAAAGTCAAGGATAGAATTAAGGCAGGCAACGGAACCGGACCGGTAGTACCGGACCGGTATTAACCGGAACCGGACCGGTACCGGCGAATCCTTCCGCCGGTTGGCCGGGAACCGGGACGGTACCGGTACCGGTACTACCGGGATTTTTCCCATTGTTCGTCCCGGACCGGTACTTACCGGGACCGGACCGGACCGGGACCGGACCGGTATACCGGGTCCCGGTCTTTTTTTTTTTTAATTTTAATTAAATTAAAATTCGGTTATTTATAATTGAAAAAGTTTCAAAATATATAAGTTATTTTATATTTCTTTTAAAAGTATAACTTAATAAATTAGATTTTTTTTAGAGTTTAAATTTTAAACTCTAAAAGTTTAAAACTTTAAATTTCAAATTTTAAACTCTTAAAATCTTTTTAAACTTTTAAGTCTTTACTCTTAAGTCTTAAGTTAATAACTTACTTATTTAAGTTTGAATCTTTTTAAACTATATCAAACTTTCATTTGTTAAACAACTTTTTTAAATTTGAAATTGTAACTTAAGTTTGAAACATTTAAAAATTGAAATATATAAAAAAGACTTGTATTAAATTGAAGACAATAATTAAAAAAATTTAAGGCGAATAGCCTATAATTTTATTCATAAAAATTAAATAATACAATTTGTATTACAAATATTAGAAGAGAACCTAATCTACGCAGCCACCTTCTAGGAAGGGTTCTGTTTGAATTAGGCCTCGAACTATCATACTAATATTTGAATCCTTGAAAATAGTCTTTCCGTAGAGTTTCTAAGAATTCCCTCGTAACATTTTCTGGAAGTGGTTGTTGTGCTTGATCCTCCAATGCATCCATGCCGTCTTCACTTGAATTTACCAAAATATTATCTATATCATATTCAAATTGGACAGGTAAACTAGGACGCCCATAATTCCTTCGCTCGGCATTGATCCAATCTCTAAACAATACCGATATCTCCAAGCTGTCCGATGCTAATGAATACCTATGCTCCCCAATTTGATATCTTGCTGCACTAAAAGCGCCCTCCGAAGCTACTGAAGATGCTTGAATAGCTAGCAAATCTCGAACCACCGGTTGAAGTTTTGGAAATGACTTGCCGCGAGTCTTCCACCATTCCAAAAGTTGAGGTTTGCCTTGTGCATCCTTAATGCTTTCCATTCCCTGATTAAGATATTCATCAAAATCATTTCTTTCATTAGAAGTAAGACCAAGATAATTTTCCATCATATCATCAATATCATCTTCATTTGAATATCTACGCCTAGAACTTGAAGGTTCTACATTATGTACTTCATCATTTATTCTACTAGAATTATACAAGTCATACAATTTTCTAGCTTCAATTCTTATGCTATCTTTAACATCGGACAAACTAGGTAATTTGTCCTCTTCGGCAACTTCGTCACCTTGGATACTTTGTTCAAATATAATCTCTAAAATATCTAAATTACAATATATTCTTTCAACCATTCGTGATGCACCTATTTCTTTGTAAGTTGGGTTTAATAAACAAGCAGTTAAATAAATTTGAGGAATAGGAATAAAATATTTTCTAAATTTTTTAATCATTGCATTAATAGAATCTTTAAACCGTGGAATATTTTTGTATTGAAAAAATTTATCAGAAATAGCACATATATTTGGTAAAACTGAACAAATAGTTGGATAATAAAGTCCAGATATTTGTTTTGTAGCTAAATAAAAAACTTTTAAAAATTCTTTAAGTTCATATACTTCTTTCCAATCAGTGTCAGTAATTCTATAATCAATATCTGAATTGTGAGCATTCCAAACCATTTGTAAAGGCTTTCTATATTCATAAGCAACTTTAAGCATTTCATATAAAGAATTCCATCTAGTAGACACAGTTTTTGGAATTTTTCTAGGGGGAGTTCTAATTCACGACACCGATTTTCAAACTCTACACGCCTAGACTTTACTTGACATTTAAAAATAAAATGGCATGCAGCTTCACATTTTATACAACCATTATTATACATTGCTACACCATCTCTAACAATTAAATTATATATGTGTGCAGCACACCTAATATGAAAACCGTCAATATAAATAGGGCAAATTGCCGGTTTTAGTTTATCAACAGCATTTGTATTATTAGAAGCATTATCAAGGGTGACACTAATTACTTTATTACAAATTCCATAAAATTCTAAAACATCTACAATAGTTTGAGCTATGTAACTACCGGTTTTTAGCATTTCACAACATTTATAACCTAAAATTCTTTTTTGCATGTTCCAATTTTCATCAATCCAATGACCAGTAATAGTAAAATAATCGTTACCATTAGGACTACGACCCATATCAGAAGTGATAGCCATTCTACAAGTATTATAGTTAAATAAACAACGAAGAAAATGGACATGTTGTCCCTGATAATCAAAAATAGCTTTTTTAATAGTATTTCTTGAAAAACCTGTGAAAGAAGGATTATACACTATTTGAATATAATGAACAAAACCGGGATTTTCAGCAAAACTAAAAGGCAAGCCACAAAGAACAATCATTTTAGCTAATTCTTCAAGATCTCTTTCTCTACTATAACTACGATGTGTACTAGGGCCAGAAACATTAGAAGGGTTTAACTGTGATTGGATCATGTTAGAGGCCCCTACTCCTACAGATGCATCGGGAAGGGGAGTACCATATTTTTTTGCATCGGCTATAGCTACGGCTTGCAAAAATTCATTTTTACAACATCTAAGTAAATGATTTCTTAAATGTCCCGTCCCACCCGACTTTCCCGTAGTTGTATGATTCAAAACAGATTTACATACTTTACAAATAGCTTGAGTTTTATCATCATTTTGAATCATAAATTGCCACACAACAGATTTTTTAGGACGTTCAGCCTTTGGCTTAGCCCTAGTAGGATGTACAGGGGGAGGGGGAGTGGAAGCGGGAGCAGGAGTGGGACTAGTAGCCGTAGGCGGCTCTGTTTCATCATCATCATAAGTATCATTACCATCATATTCATTATCATATTCTACTTCTTCATCTAGCTCTTCATTAAAATTACCAAACCTTGTTTGTAAAAATTCATGATCTAATTGAGTATTTCTATCAATATTAAAAGGAGTTTCATCAACATGTGTAAAATCATCCGTATTTATTCTTAATTGAGGTTGTTGTCTAGTGTTAGATTTGGATTTAGAAGAACTACCGACTTTAGTTTTTCCGGTTAGTGCATTACCTACCCTACCAAAAAATGAACTTTTACCCTTGCCAACATTTTTATCACCGGATTCCATTGTAAAATATTAAAAGTAAGCAAATAAATAAATACAAAAATTAAATGCAAAAAAATAAACAAGTAAAGAGATGAAAGTTGGAACGAATGTACCAAACGTCTGCGTAAAAACAGACGTGTATAACCAAAAGCCGAAATTGATAGATGAAACTTGAAGCTTGAAAATTGCTCCAAAATAATCCAACAAATAAAATTAACAATTTAATAGAGACTATTAGAGAATAGAGAGTAGAAGAGTAGAAGATTGAGAGTTGAGAGAGTAGATGAAGAAGAAGAAATTTTGTGTAATAAATAATGAAGGGGTGGGGGGTTTTTATAGTTAAAATTTAGGACTAAAATGTATTTTTAAAAACTTTGGGGTATTAAAAAAAGTTTGGGGGGTAGGGGGGTGTTTTGGGGGGGGTGTTTGGCTGTTATAGCCGTTGGGTGGGCCCCACTGGCCGTTGCCAACGGCTACCCAACGGCTACTTTTAAAAAAAAAAAATAAAAAAAAATTTGAAAACCAACCGAATCGAACCGGACCGGACCGGACCGGTACCGGGACGGACCGGACCGGGACGATCCGGTAACTACCCCCTTCCGTCCCGTTACCCCTTCCGTCCCACCTCTCAACCGGACGGAACCGGAGTACACCGGACCGGAACCGGACCGGTAATGGACCGGGACGGTCCGGAACCGGTACCGGTACCTCCCGGTTCCGTTGCCAGCCATAGATAGAATTATAGCTCTCAGTGCCAGTGCTGGAAATGGAAAGCGGGTTTGAAAGTAAAAATGTTTTCTAATAAAAATGTGTTTTATACAGGTAGAAAATTTCTATCAATCAAGATTATATAGCCTTTTGGCCGAGTTCTAATATAACCTTACCTTGAAAAGTATTTTTTATAAGTGGTTTTCAAAAAAGTATTTAGAGAGAAGTGTGTTTAGCTTTTAAAAAGTTGTTTTTAAAAAAAAAAAAGTGTTTTGAAGAAAATTTATTTTTTAGCCTTTGAAAAACAGCTTCTAATATTTTCTATAAGCATTTATTTTCTCCTAAAAGCTCCAATTAGATTAACTGGGATGACAGTTTCTCCTTCCGAATTTGTAAAATCAGAAGTTCGATCAAATCTGGCCAAACACATCACTTTTTGTAAATAAGCATTTTATGAAGGAAAAAACAAACACTTTTGACCTTACAAAAACTTGTTAAGCCTGTTTGGCCGAACTTCTAAAATCAGCTTATTTGAAAAATATTTTTGGTGAGAAGCAGTTTGTATTTGGCTAAAAAAATTTAAAAAACACTTTTGAGCAGTAATTAATGCTTGGCCAAATTTTTTAAAAGTGTATTTTTCTCAAAAAATATTTTTTTTAAAAAAGTGTTTTTCGGGAAAAACTACTTTTTTTAGCTTATGAAAAATAATTTCTGCCACTCTCAGACGCGCTTCTTATTTTCTCCGGAAAGCTTGACCAAACACCTCATTTTTTCTAAATAAATAAATAAATAAATATTTTTGGCATTCCAAAAACTTGACCTAACACATTATAAAGCATGCAAGAAACAGAAAATTCCATTTTTAAAGGTTTATATAACGAGTTTTACCATTTCAATTGTAACATCCTTCGGCCAACGCAATTAGTACATAAACCATCATCTCACGTTCTTTAGAAAATTGGACAGCTACCTTTTTGCTTTTGCATGAAAATTGTTATACCTCCAAATGTACACCCCTCTCTTTCACGTGCCCATTTTTAGGCGTTACACAAATATTCTCCTTTATAAAAAACATACTTTCATTGTGATAAAGACTCACAATTCTCTCCACCATGAAAATACCTCAGCTTTTGTTGTTTTTTCTTCTTTTTATTTGTTCAAACTCCATAGCCAAAAAGTCTCCTCTTCTTCTTTTTCCAGTGTTCAAAGATGAAATTACAAAACAATATCTTACTCAAATATACCAAAGAACCCCTCTTGTCCCTGTCAATTTAACCGTTGACCTCGGCGGACGATTTCTATGGGTGGATTGTGAAAATGGCTACATTAGTTCATCTTACAAAAATGTTCCTTGTGGTTCAAGACCATGCAAACTCTCAGGTTCACAAGGGTGTTATGGAGCTAGTTGCCCTGTTCCTCCTAGGCCAGGGTGCAACAATCACACATGTGCACACATTCCATATAACCCTTTAAATAGAACTAGCACTGATGGTGAACTTGCTCAAGATGTTATTGCTTTATGGTCCACTAATTATAATAATGGCTCCAAAATTTTATCATCATCATCACCTAGTGGGGTGATGTTCAGTTGTGCTGATGATTTTTTGTTACAAAATTTAGCCTATGGAGTTAAGGGCATGGCTGGACTTGGAAATAGTTACACTGGGCTTCCTTCACAAATAGTTAGAGCTTTTCATTTACCTCGAAAATTCGCCATTTGTTTGAGTGCTAATACTAAATCAAACGGTGTAATTTTATTTGGTGAAGGAAGACGATCTCTTTATGCATCTAACGAGGTACTAACTTACACTCCTCTGCTCGAAAATCCTGTTAGTACTGCAGGGGCTTATTATCCAGGTGAGCCATCGGTTGAATATTTTATTGGAGTGGAAAAAATCTTAGTCAATGGGAAAATCGTACCGATTGACAATAAGTTACTAGCTATTAACAAGAGTACTGGAGTTGGAGGAACAAAAATTAGCACTGTTGTTCCTTATGGTACGATGGAAACATCGATTTACAAGGCGTTTAAGCACGAATTTCTTCAAGCTATTGATAAAGTTCCAATAGCAGAACCAATTAGTCCATTTGAGTTGTGCTTTAACTTGTCGAATTTGGCTACTTTAACTGGCCTCATAATTCCTCAAGTTAGTCTTGTTTTGCAAGGTGATCAGAATAATACCACTTGGGATCTTTCTATGGACAATTTTATGGCTTCTCCTGTTGCTAGTAGCGATTTGTTGTGTCTTGGATTTTTGGATGGTGGTGAAAATTCTCAAACATCTATTGTTCTTGGTGGGATACAAATTGAAGAGAACTTGTTGGAATTTGATCTTGTGAAGAAAAGAATGGGATTTAAGTCTTTGTACATGTCATCCCTAGTCAAGTGCAGCAACAAATTCAGTTTTACATTCAAAGCTTGAGAGGTGTCATCTCCTTAACTAAAATTGTTGTGATGTTACATGATATTATGCTAAGGCTAGAGTCCTAAAAAGTATGTTGGCGTTTGTTTTTCATGTTTTATGTTAATGCTACTTTACTTTATGTAGACCAATATTATTGCGTGTTACATGAATATGTTTTATCTTTTTAATGATCACTTTAGTATTTATTGAGGATCAGAAATACAATTATATATTGTACAGCTTTAAAAGACCAGGTTTATGAGTGTAACTAAAGTACTTGACAAACACTTTGTTAGAATTAACCAACGTGTCTTGCCAACCAAATTAAACAAATTTTAACTGCCAACAAGGAGGGGGGAAAAAGATATCAGGAGAATCGCAAGGGGCCAGCCGATGACCAGAAAATTACAATTTGGACAAGGGTTACGAGTTAAAATTTTATAACATTTTGATAGTGTAAAGAGTTTTTACATATAAAAATGTGTAAAATTTACAAATATTCACGTTTGAATCTTGTAATTGAAAAATACCTATTTATCATAGAATTTCAAATTTCACAAGTAAAAATTCAAGATATATTATTACAAAGTCTTACTAGTGGAATTAGAAACTCCATGACAACGATTGTGTTCAAATATATATGGCCAAAACATGACTAGTTAAATGCTATTCCTATATATAAAAAACTAGGGTGATTTGCAAAAACTAGAATCTCTCAGTCCCAGCATGTAAGTTATGACCACATTAAGAAAAGTTTTGGATGAACAGTTTTGAGACCGGCATTATGTCGCAAAATCCTAACAAATAGCTAAGATTTCAACTTGCCTTGTCACAATAATTACTAGAATTTCTGGCCAAATTTGGACAAATCGCCATATTATCACTTTTGCCCAAAAATTCAGAAATAGCTAACATTAGACGATAAATGAAGCGTCATAACTAAAGTTTGTCTAATTACAGGACGTAGCTATAATTTAGTAGCTAAATATACAAATTAGAGATTATATTTTCAAACACAAATTCGCTTTAGAGATTTGTATATGAGCCCCAAAATTCATTTTGTATACAAATACAAACGTATATGAGCCCTGAAGTTAGAGATTTGTATATGAGCCTCGAAATATACAAATATACAAATATAAAAGAAACATGTGTTTAGCTATTTAGTTTAAATCTTAGCTACAAAATATAATTATTTTAAATTTTAACTACGTCATGTAATTAAATTTGGAAGTATTATACGTTGCGTAATTTTTCCAATAATATTTGGGCTCAAATGCTAACAAAACCCACGACACTGATCAAAAGAGTTGGGGTATGTTAAAATGGAGCTCTGACATTTTTGCATCCATTAGGCTATATGAAGCCCAAATGTGTCTCAGACTCTCAGCCCCCTTACATCTGTGGGGGTTCGAAGTAAATTATTGTTTATTTATAAAAATTATTTTTTTTGTTTCAATTTATTTGACCTACTTTTTTTTTGTGGAAAATTAAGCAAACTGTCAACCCATCAAACTTATTTACACCCAAAATAGCCCACTTTAAAATTATCACTCATATCTTAATTGGTCATTTGGTCATATGTCTCGCTACTTCTCGGAAAGTTTCGCCTTTAGCTCTTAAGAGAACAAGAAACACGCTAATAAGAGCTTCACTGCCATCTTTTAGCAAGAAATCCAGTGATACCTCTGCTTCAGCTTCATTCAAGTCCTCTCTATTCAATAACCGTTCATCAACTGCAAAATTAAGAAAACAATAACCCTATTTAGTTACTGGACCAACTATAACACTGAAATTACTCCCTCACTGTTTTCCCCCTTCTTTCTCTTCTTCTTCTTCCCTTTCATTAATAATTTGTTCTCCAAATTAAACTTTCTTCCCTTTTTTTTTTCTTCTTCCATTATGTTTTCTAGTCAGATCTGAAAAAGGTAATATGACAGCCGAAGTAACATTTGATCGGAGATGAAGTTCATTGTTAATTTGTTGATATTTTCTCTGTCATTGAAATCTGTTTGTTTTTTACTGTGTTATTTATTAATTTTGTCAGACTTTAATTTTATCGGACTTTAATTTTATCGGAGCTTGCAGCTCGCCACTAATGGTGAAACTCAAGAAAATGAAAAGATGAGAAAAGGGGTTACGGGGGGTGGAAAAATGGGGGTTGCCAGGGGTAGTAGCATATGGGAAATTACCTTGGTAATCTGGTGCATTTTCTATTGTTAGATGATATAGAACTACTTCATTTCATGATATAACAGAGTGAGATTTAAGTTTGCTGGTCAAGAAAAAAGTAATGATATACAATTATCGATTATGTTTAGGTTGTACTGATAAGTTACATTACATAATATTATTTGTGGTGTAATCTACTTTTTTGCTGATATTTGAATAGAACGTGAATTTGATATAGATTTACTTAATGTTGAAAGTTAATGTTAGTTAATCTTGTATGAAAAAATGGGGAAGTGGAGACTGACAGTGGTGGTGGCGGTAGAAAAAAGTTTTTTAATTTTTTTTATGTTAGTGTTTATTTAAAAAAAATGGATATTGGTATATTACATATACATTACATAATTATTTAAACAATATCGATACATGTTTGAATATCATTTATACAATATCGATACATGTTTATACATCATTTATACAATATAAATACGCATTTATACATCATTTATATTATATCGATACACATTTATACATCATTTATACATTATTTATAATTACATAACTTTTATACAATACGATACATTACATATACATGCGGCTACTTTTTTTATATATTTTTTTTTGTGGTTAGTTCATTTTTTGGCTATTTTTTTTGTAAAGAAAATTTGGCTATATTATTGTAAACTAATTACTTTATTGTACATATTTGAAATTATCCCTTTTTTTAGTTCGTTTAAAAAAGAATGATCCTTCCCAACTCCTTAATTTCAACTTTTCACGTGGCATGTTTAAGACTACAAAATTAAAGGATATTTTGGTACATTTGACATATTTTTAATTTAAAACCATAAGATTCAAAAAGTCTTTTTTATTTTTTAAACTCTGTGTCAAGTTAAAATAGATTAAACAAACTAAAAATGGAGAGTAAAAGATAATTTTATTACTATACACCAATATGAACTGATTAAACATCATTATCTCCCCCCACCTGCAAATGCTGTACGAAAAAATGTAAACAAAGACTGCCGTCCTCCGTCAATTGTTTGTGGCAACTTGTTAAGATTTTAATTAGTTTCCCGTAAGGGGGAATCATTAAATTTATACAAAGGGAAACACGTAACCAGCTTTTTGGTGTTTTTAATGTTCTAGAAAGAATGTATAATTTATTGGCACATGTAGCAAATTCATAATTTAAACACCATGAATTTGTTGGGACACTATTCTATGCAAGTGGCCGAATAAACTACCAAAAATGTGATGAATTAGTAAATATTTTTCGTTAATTAGAGATTTTGAGTTTTGAGAATAAAGATACTTTTGATGTGAAGCGTTTTACCTTAACATGAGATTTTTTTTATGCGTATTCATTAGTCAAATCCCATGGCGTGTACCAACAAAGAAATCCAAAAGAAAAAGAGGCCGAATAAAAATATATATATCATGATAGACATATTGCTCGGACTAAAATAGATAAATAATTAAAGATAAACCCTCTCCGAAAATTGATGGCCAGGACGATGAACTCCAATTTGAATAATATTTTTTTTGAAACTCACAACCTTTGCCACGACCTCTGCTCTTTTAGTGAACACTTTGTAATAACATGCTCACTGTGCAATAGCTCGCAAATCACATAAGAGATGTAAACCGCAATAGGGAAGCCCCATGCGACGAGCTCATAGCTAAGTGACAAACGAAAGCTGAATTCAATTTCAGGGGTCCCACATAGGAGACCTACCTCTCAATCACTCAACTATGCCCTTGCCGGCATTTGAATAATATTACTCTCAATAAGTTTTTCCCATTTTCAGGTTTTCTGAATCTGTCTCCAATATGCTTCCTATTCTCTTCGTCTGATAATTAAAGTTTTAGTAAGAGATGAAATTTAGTGCATTATTCCATTTTTTGAGGATTTTAAACTGTTTTTAGCATTTCACATACTTTTGCAATAATATAAAATTTTAAAATTATTAAGTTGTATGGGAAACGAATTTTCCTTTTGGAAAGCGAACAAAGTTTTGAATAAAAAAACTTTAGGCTAATTCAGTGGATATGAACAATAGAGCCGTAATTTGAGGCCTATATGATCATTCTTTTTCATTTCCCATTAATTTAATTTTTATTATTATTTTAATTCTGGGTGAATCTATGCTAGATCGATATATGTCAGTCTTACTAAAACAATTCTTTTTTTTTTCTTCCCTTACCTACTTCTTCAGCCAAAAAAAAAAACAAATAAAAACTGATTCTACCTACGACTTCTCTAAAGAAACGTCGACAGAGACAGGTAGGCTTCCCAATTTCATGAGTCCTTTGGCAATTAAAATAGCGTTATCCTCGTACATATTTATGCAAATACAAAAGATTTCTACTTAGTTTAATTTATTCATTTTAGTTACAATTACACAAAGATGGCTAGTTTTGTATCCTCATGTGTCCTTTGACAAATCATCTTTGTCATATGATGAATTGAGAGGGGAAAGATTTGCATGAAATAACATGTGTATTGATATTAATTCGAGATAGTAAAAATTTGGTCTAGTGTAATTACACCCAATCCAAACAAGTATTTGCCAATTGAAGACTTTGTAACCTTACCAAATTCAAGAAATGATAAAGGAGAAAAGAAGGGACAGAAAAGGGAAACGAAATATATTAAATGGTCTTCGAAGAACAAGAGAAAAGGAGGGTTAAATTAGATTTTCTCTTACTACATACTCCCTTCGTCCTTTTTTATTTATCACATTTTGCTTTACACAAGTTAATTTGACTAAACTTCAAAGCTAAATTGAAGTAGATTAATTTAATATTTTAAATTTTAAATTTAGATGGTCAAAAACTATACAAAAAATGCCATAAATTGCAATCTTTCATATTAATATGATGAAAAAAATATATTTTAAAATGTTGATCAAAGTTCATGTAGTTTGGTCTGGCCTTATAATTTCGCAATTGTTTTCTATCACGCCTCAGCATAGATTTTCTCTTTAAATGATATATTATTAATAGACATAATAAGCTATAAGGTAATTCGAAAAAGTGTAAAAGATCACCTTCCTCTGATAAACATGGAGTACAAATCAAAACAGAAGGAATTTCAGATCAATGTCGAGCCATCACACTATGAAAGAGGGACAAGAAATAAGATAAAGGAAGACCTACTGGTAGTGCTACAGCAAAAGGGAAAGCTGGGATCAACATGTCGGCAGTAAACAATGTGGTCGAAGGGCCTAAGTTTTGTAAATAAAAAGTGTCGATTGGCCACTTTATGTAATAAGTGACTTACTTTTTTAAGTGGACTATTTTTTGTGTAAGAAATTTAATTTAATGGACATTTTGTCTAATTTTTCCATAAATAAATGGGTAAACAACAAAAATTTCACATGGTTAGATCTAATTACTCTCTTAAACACTAATTTACTCAATTATATTTTTATCACTTTTATAGCTTTGGATACATCTCCTTTTCATGCTGCAGGTTGTATGTATCTCAGATACATGGACAACTAATTATGAAAATTTTAATTAATTAAATCCCTTAATATAAGGCGGAAATCAAGGAATGTATTTTTGTTTAATTAATTTCATTTTATTAATTTTTAAAAATAATAAATTCATTAATTTCATTAATATAAGATGGAAACATGTATATCTTGGTTATGTAATTTGATTATTTTTATTTTATTAGTCTTTAAAATAATAAATTTATTAATTTGATGTATCTATTATCAATTTTCTAGTGTATCCAAGTACATATATCATATATCTATCTGGTGTCAATGATACACATATACATTCACCAAATTTTATCTAGTGTATCATTTTGTATGTGTCTAGTATTAATTTCATGTATGTTTTAATATGTATCAAGTATTAATTTCATATATTTATTTATATGTATAGTGTTAATTTCATGTATCTGTTTATATGTATTTAGTATTAATTTCATGTATTTATTTATGTGTATCTAATATTAATTTCATGTATATATTTAAATGTATCTAATATTAATTTGATGTATCCAGTACTAATTTCATACATTATATCCAAAATACATGTATCCATAATCAATTTAATCTAGTGTATCCAGTATTAATTTAATGTATTCAATATAAATTTCATACAATGAATTCAAAAATACATGTATCTAGTATCAAGTTGCCCCATCAAAACTTTTGATACATGCATCTATGCATAGATACATGCTTAAAAGAAGAAGAAGAAACAACACGAAATTCTGACAGAGAAACGAAAATATCACAAGACGAATTCTCAAACAGTAACAACAACCATGAAAACAAAATAACAAAGATCTGCCGAAGTTAGTATTTTCGGCCAGTAAGAAAATCACAAAAAAAATGTAAATTCCGGCCAGATCTGAAAATGGGCATAGAGGAGATGGAGTTTTTCGTCCAGATCTGGCTATTTTCGATAACTTTTTCTATTGTAACAGAAGCACTGTAACCCATAAGTCCTTCACTGTTCATTATACGATGGAGGTCGTTAACAAGTAAGGGAGAAAGAAAGAGGGAGAAGATCGAGTAGCAAGAGAAAAGGGGAGGAGAGAAACTCCATTTATGAATCTGAACAAGGAAAGAGAAAGAAGGGAAAATTGAATTTGGGAGGAGCGTAATTTGCGTCGTGTGGGAAGTAATATGCGTTTGTTTAGGGTAGACTATGTATCTAGTACAAAGGGAGGAGAATCTCTCTCTCTCTCTCTCTCTCTATATATATATATATAAAGGAAGGTTATAAACAAGGTGATGTGGCATCTCTCCATGACTTCCAATTGCATTTATCTTTTTTCTCCTTTTTTTGACATTTTTTTCCCTCATTTATGTGTTATGATAAAAGAACTTCAAAAATCACTCCTTTAATTTTCTTAATTGTGATAAAGATACTATGTTAAAAAACTGAAGAGAAAAAATACTTAACTCTCTTAATTATAATACAAAACTCAAAAGTCCCTCATTTATTTCTCCTAACCTATATATGTGCATTTATATATCCTCAGCAATGTATTAACCTTTCATCTCCTTTTCTTGATTTTTTTTAATCATTTTCATCCTTCAATTATTTAATACGATGGAAAGGGAGACGGAGCAAACTAAGTTTTTTTTCAAACCTCACATAGCTATAGTTGTTAAATGAACGCCACCTTACCCTCGCCTTCTTTTAATTGGATTTGGTCTCTTAAGGTATCCCCAAATCTCAAATACTTTCTCTGGCTGCTGAATCACAATAGGTTACCAACTTCCAGTTATTTACATCATATTAAGGTTATTGGGTCTCCCTACTGTGTGTTGTGTGGTTTAAATAGGACGGAGACGGCAAACCACTTGTTCCTTGGTTGCCCCAAAGTCCACTCCCTTTGGACTAATCACTGCGCACCTGGTTCTATGGTTGGTGGTGGACTAGGAACTGTCTTTAGGGATAGCTCTGGGACCTGGATCTTAGGATATTGTGCTAGTACCTATGCTTCAAACATCACAGATTGTGAATTGCATGCACTCCTCATGGGACTAAGTGTGGCCGTTGAATATCATTTAAAGCCTTTGGAAATAAGTATTGATGCTCAAAGGATTGTCGAGTTATTAAAAACACATGTAATTTCTAACTCATCACTTCTCCTTGATTGCTGGTCACTTCTTCGGCATCTGGGTAATCCGTTGGTACAGCACGTCTACAGGGAACAAAACAAGGTAGCGGATAAACTAGCAGGTTTAGGATCTCCTACTAATGGAAGCTATGTTAATATAATACTGTTTTGGAACCCTCTATCATCTGTCTTGGATGTTTTGCGAGCTGATAAGGAAGGCGAGGTGTTTGTTAGACGGGTTCCGGCCTTTCCAGGCCACCCTACTTCACTGTTTGATACTACTAATAGTGTTTGTGTAACTTCTATACATACTAGCACTACTACTGCTTCATCCGATACTACTAGCTGAGTTGCTCTGCCACAGGTGTAATCCCTGTAGACTCTTTTGTTATAATATATGTCTTTTCTACCAAAAAAAAAAGTTGTTAAATGAGCAAACTGTCCCTCATTTGCGTTTTATCTTCATTTTTTTTGGTTAAAAATATAAATCATTTTATCCTTTTTCCTCCTTTATTTGCTTTAATATTTTCATCTCTATAACTCATATTAAATTACCTAATTAATTTGTACTCTTAATAATATTTGTAACTTATATACTTTTTATATTCATAACCCCTAAATATTTAATTTTAAAATTTAAGATATCTTATAGTTTTTCTCCTTTTTTATTTCATGAGACCCCTACCCAATGTTATCCTTTTCATTTCATATTTGAAATAGTAATGTCTTTATATTATCATGTTTTAGTTTGACTCAGTGAAGAAGACTCTTGAATGTTGATTGATTTGCGGGAAGGGATGTTGACAAAAGCTCGGCAAATTGTGTCCTAATTTTGTATTTCTTTTGGCATCTACTTTCTTACGATTAAGGTTTGCACGAGGGGGTGTTGATAAAAGCTCGACAAATTATGTCCTAATTTTGTATTTTTTTTTTGGCATCTACTTTCTTACGAAAAGTCTAGATTCTTAAAGATGATGGTTTTGTTGTATTTTTTTGGGAAAAGTACATGCATGCCCAATATGAGCAAACTATTTACAACTAAATGCCCCCTTACATAAAATACTCCATAACTAATTATAGAAAATGCCCCCTTCCCTTGTAGCTTTAGTTATTTATTTTCTTTTTAATTTTTTTCATTTTTATTTCTCTACTTCTTCTCCTTTTTTCTTCTTTTCTTTTTTATTTCTCGTTTATTTTTTATTTTTTTATTTTTATGTTTCTTTGTTCATATATTTTTTTCTCAAATTATTTTCTTTTCTTTTTACACCATAATCGAATTCATACTCAATTTTTATTTTATATACTCTTTTTCTTCTTTTTTTCCCTTTTACCTCATTTGTTTATTTATTCTCTACTTCTTTCTTTTCCTGCTTTTGTTTTTCTCTTTTTTTTTCCTCCTTATTGGTTCCTATTTTTTCGTGTTTTTTATTTTTTTATTTTCTCTTGATTTTTTAATTTCTTTGTTTGTTGTTCTTTCCTTTTCTCCTTTTTTTTTGTCGTTTATTTCTTTTTTTCTTTTTTATCAAATCATAATATTCATTATTTTTCACTGCAATTTAATTCCATATTTTTGGTCCTTTTTATATCTCTATTTTTTTTATTTCATATTTTTTTTTCTAATTTCATTCCCCTTTTCTTTTTAATTTTTCTTTTTTTTTATTTGTTTCGGTCTATAATGATATCATCACAATATATTTATATATTGTCATGGTATCATTGATGTTTGCTTCAATCCTTCAGTGAGACCTCCATAATACCACAGTGTATCTATATACTGACATAGTATCATTAGTGTTTGTTTCAGCCCGTAATGATACCATCACATTATATCTATATACTATCATGGTATCATCGATGTCTGCTTCAACCCTTCAATGAGACCTTCATGATACTATCACAACATATGTATATATTGTCATGGTATCATGATGTCTACTTCAATACTTTAATGAGACCTCTACGCAATATCATCACAATATATCTATATACTGACATGGTATCATTGGAGTTTGCTTCAGTTCGTAGTGGTACCATCGCAGTATATCTATATACTGTCATGGTATCATTGATGTCTGCTTCAATCCTTCAGTGAAACCTCCTTGATACTATCACAGTATATCCATATACTAGTATGATATCATCCTTCAATGCAACATTCCTCAATCATTCATGATATCATCATAGTATATTGATATACTGTAATGGTATCATGGGTGACTATTTCAGTGTTTTAATGAGACACTCCTTAATATACTACCATAGTATATCAATATACTGGCATGTTATCATCCTTCGATGAGACACTCCCTAATTTTTCATGATACCATCACGGTATATTAATATACTGTGATGGTATCATAGAGGACTGCTTCAATCCTTCAAGGAGACACTCCTCAGTATACCACCATAGTATATCTATATACTGGCATGGTATCATCTTGTAATGAGACACTCTTCGATATACAACCATAATATATCTATATACCGGCATTATATCATCCTTCAATGAGACACTCCTCAATCCTCCATAGTACCATCATAATATCTTGATATACGGTGATGGTATTATGGAGGATTGTTTCAGTCTTTCAATAAGACACTTCTCAATGATACCATCACAATATATCTATATACTGTCATAGTACATTGAGGTATGCTTCAGTCCTCAATGATACCAACACAATATATGGATATACTGTGATAGTATCATAGAGAATTGTTCTAGTCCTTCAATGAGACACTTTTTATCATTTTTAATTATTTATTGTTGAGTTTATTTATTATTATTTTTAATATTTTTATTAGTCTAAATATAGTAAGATAATATATTTATCTCTATATTTTATTTTATTATTAAAAGAATGATAAAAAAGATAATCTAACCAAAATTAATAGAAATATATACTTTTACTAATTTAGGTTTTATTAAATACATTAGTAAATTTAATTTTTTTAATTACTTCTTATTATAGTCTAATTATTAATTTATTTTATATTTTTATCAGTCAAAGAATATTTAACTACTATATTTATAATATATATATATATTATATATATATATATATATATATATATATATATATATATATATATATATATATATTTAAAACACTACGAATCAATTAGTGAATATATTTTATTAAAAAAATAATTAGCTACTATATATTTATATTTAAATAAAAGAAAATCAAATAACAAAAAAAGAAAGTGAAAAAGAACAGAAAATTCAAAATGAATTAGAAAAGATTTTGAATTAGAAAACAAAATCAAACGGCGTCGCAATTTGCGGCAGAATTCGGCGCTACAATTTAAAGCCAAATAAATGTTATGTACTTATGGGACATTACGGGTAAATAGTATTTACCCGAATGGATATTGAGGGAATTAGTATGGGAAGGGGCATGGGTGTGTAAATACTTTAATTTTTTGGTTTATTTAGTGTACTTTTTTTTTTTTTTTTTTCCTCTTTACATTTTTGTGTACTCTCTTTAAAAGAGCCTTTTTAATTTAATCTTTTGTAGCTTTCTAATTATCTCAAGTCTGTATTTTTATTTGCAATTAAATTTGCCATTTATGAATTTGTTAGAAATCTTTTAATTATTAATCAAGGTTCAAAATATTTTGTATTCTCAAAATTTTGAATTCACACATATTCTCCTTATCTTTTTATTTTTTTATTGTAAGATTAAGTGTCTTAGTTATTATAGAGATAAATATATCTTAATTAATGTGTAAAAAATTTAAGCAGAAGACTCCTCACCTGTCATGACAAAAATGGCATAAAAATTATTACTCATTTGACAAAATAATGCTACCCAAAAAGGATTATCCGTCAAGCTATCAAGAATCTCTTCGTAAATTTTTATGTTGAAAACTTACTTAATATAAAGTTAAAAATCTTTGTTGAACATGTCCTTCTTCTTTATTTCATGGTTACTAATGGAAAGCAATATCTCATATTTTTGGGTGTTTTTCTTTTTCTTCTCTTAAATGGATAATATCCTCGAAGGAACCTTGGTGATTTCTTTTAATTAGAGCAAAGAAATCAATTTTTTGAATAGATTTCTCATGTGATTTTTTAAAATATTATAGATACTTTTAGTTTTATGCTGGTCAAAAGTAGGTGTTAGTATTAGTTTGTTTACTCTTAGGGCTGATTATCAGTAGAGTTAGCTAAAAAATTTAATGATAATATGTTCATTTTTCTAAATACAATTCTTTAATAAATCTTATAACATTCAAATTTTAAGAGGAAGATATGCTTCAAAAACAACACGACATACATTTATAAGTGACAGAGTGTGGTGGTTGAAGTCTCACTGCTTAATTTTTTTTTTATTTAATTTAATTATAACTATAAATTGTAACATGGTTTGAGGTTTATACTTTTAAAATATATTTTAGTTATTAGCTTCAATATATAATTGTTAAGGTTTGACTTGCCAAGGTCAAACTTTGTGTTGGGTTAAGAGCATTTTAATATTTCAATTTTGATATATATTAAATTGCATCTTTTCCATGACACAATGTGCATCCTAAAGTGTCTAAGTGTGGCTGTATATTGGAGGCATTATATGCCATTACTTACATCAATCGTTGCCATATTTAATCAGTCTGTTGGTGACCTTTGTTGTGCAGTTTTTGTTGTGCATTATTAGCCTCATTACTTTCATTAGTGGTTGCATTTCATGTGTCATTTAATCAACATATAATCTCTCATTATGCAGCCATTCTTTTCCTCTATAACTCCTATTATTATTCACTCATTATTCTACCTCTTTATTCTTTGTAACTTATGTAACTTATAGGTCATTTATCTACCCAATTTACTCTTCCTATTCAATACTAGGATGAATACCGCACCTATAAATAGAGGTAGTCTTGCGTTTTTACATATATAAGAAAATATAGAGTGCAAAAAGAGTTAGTAAAAAGAGAGTTTTATTAGGTGAAGGAAGGTATTCTTGTGTTGGAGCTTTGGACTCAACTCTTGTCCAGAGTTTGTTGAGTTATACTTTGTGTGTGTGCTGTTGTATCCTGAAGGGGACAAGTTAAGAAGACTACTGTTGGACCGGTGAAAACATTTGTTGCAGTGGGCTTGAATCTCCTTAAAGAGAACGAGATATACGCGCCTCAGCCAGAAGTTATTTTATTTTTTTCATTATAATTTTCAATTGTAATTGTAATATTTCACCAACAATTTTAAGGAGATTCATAATGGCTACAATTGAAAAATCTGCGGATGCCAAAATGGGAGATCTTAACAAGCTATTATGGTTCGACGATACCCATTTCAAGAGGTGGAAGGGTAAAGTACTTTTCTACTTAAGTCTTCTCAATGTTTCTTATGTGTTAACTGAGAAGAATCCAAATAAAGTAGATAACACTTCCATGAATGATGAGGAACTTATTTCTCTTCAAGAGAAAGTTGAAAAGTACGATGGTGATTCCTACAAGTGTCGGTACTGTCTACTAAATTGTCTATCTGATAATTTTTATGATTATTATGATAGAACTTACTCTAGTGCAAAAAAAATTTGGAAAGCATTGAAGAGTAAGTATGATACCGAGGAGGCAGGAGCAAAAAAATATGCTGCTAGTAGATTTTTTCATTTCAAATGGTGGACGACAAATCAGTGGTAGATCAAACTCAGGATTTTATAATGATTGTTAGAGAGCTCAGGTCCGAGGAGATCAAAATTGGAGATAACCTTATTGTTTGTGGCATAGTTGATAAACTTCCACCTTCTTGGAAGAAATTTCAAAAAATTAGGCGCCACAAACAAAAGAAAACCTCTCTTGAGACGTTGATAATGCGAATCCGATGGAAGAAGAAGCAAGGGGTCCAGATGCACTTTTACAAACAAAAGAGAACAACATCACAACGAAGGTAAATTTAGTTACTTCAAATAATGCTACCCCCGATACTAACAAAAATACTTCTTTGAAGCCTAAGAAGAAAAAATTCAAAAAAAAATAATGGTAGACCTCCCAAGAATAATAATGGTGGAAAAAATCAAGCACAAAATCAACATGTTCAAGATAAGGGACCATGCTTTATCTGTGGCAAGAGTGGGCATATTGCTCAATTTTGCAAATTTCAGAAACTTGGGCCTACACCTCAGGCAAACGTTATCGAAGAACTATTTGTGGCAGTGATAACAGACATAAATATGGTGGAGAATATTGATGGATGGTGGGCTGATTCTGGTGCAAACCGTCATGTCTGCTATGATAAAGATTGGTTTAAGACATATACTCCTTTTGAAGAGCCCAAAATCATCATGCTTGGTGATTCTGATACCACTCAAATTCTTGGAAAGGGAGATGTCGAGTTGTGTTTTACCTCTGGAAGGGTATTAACTTTGAAAGATGTACTTTATACTCCCATGAGAAAAAAATTGATGTCTAGTTTTCTTCTTAATAAAGCAGGCTTCAAACAGATTATTGAGTCTGATCAATATGTAATTGTGAAAAAGGGTATTTTTGTGGGAAAGGGGTATGCATGTGATGGGATGTTCAAGTTAAATGTTGAAATGAATAAAACTTCTACTTCTGTTTACATGCTTTCTTCTATTAATTTTTGTCATGCTCGTTTGTGTCATATAAATGATCGTTATGTGAGAATCATGAGTAGTTTAGGATTAATTCCAGTGATTAAAAAGAATTTTGAAAAGTGTGAGGCTTGTAGTAAAGCTAAAATCACTAAAAGGCCTCATTTTCAAGTTGAAAGAAAAACTGATTTATTAGAATTAGTTCATACTGATATATGTGAACTTGGAGGAATTTTAACTCGTGGAGAAAATAGATATTTTATCACTTTCATTGACGATTTTTCTAAGTATACATATGTTTACTTGATGAAAAATAAAAGTGATGCTTTTGAAAATTTTAAAGTTTTTCTCCATGAAGTTGAAAATCAGTTTGGTAGAAAAATAAAAAAAATTAGAAGTGATAGAGGCCGTGAATATGAGTCAAATGAGTTTAATTTTTTGTTAGATTATTGGGAATAATTCATGAAACTACTCCTCCTTATTCTCCTTCATCTAACGGTGTAGCAGAAAGAAAAAATAGAACTTTGGTTGAGTTAACTAATGCCATGCTTATTGAGTCAAATGCACCTTTAAATTTTTGGGGTGAAGCTATTTTGACTGCTTGTTATGAGTTGAATCGTGTGTCTCATAAAAAGACTAAATTAACATCTTTTGAGTTGTGGAAAGGTCATAAGCCAAATTTGAGATATCTTAGAGTTTGGGGTTGTTTA
Organism: Jaltomata sinuosa; assembly: GCA_003996215.1. Classification (NCBI taxonomy): domain Eukaryota; kingdom Viridiplantae; phylum Streptophyta; class Magnoliopsida; order Solanales; family Solanaceae; genus Jaltomata; species Jaltomata sinuosa. Next base: position 39,601 of record QJPP01004504.1, on the reverse strand, counting down.
GCCTTTGTAAGGCTAATGGATCCTAAAATTACTAAGTTGGGTAAAAAAGTTACTAGTTGTGCTTTTCTTGGTTATGCTTCAAATAGTACAGCCTATAGATTTTTTAATCTTGAAGATAATATTATAATAGAATCAGGTGATGCTATTTTTCATGAAAATAAATTTCCTTTTGATTCAAAAAATAGTGGGGGTCAAAGGATTGAAGAAAATTTTGTCACTACCTAGTTGTTCTACTTCTGTTTTGAGAAACAAAGAAAATGATGATTTTGAATTAAGAAGAAGTAAAAGAGCTAGAGTAGAAAAAGATTTTGGTCCTGATTTTCATGTTTTTATTGTTGGAAATGACTCTCTCACTTTAAAAGAAGCTTTATCTTCACATGATCTAATTTTTTGGAAAGAGGCTGTAAATGATTAAATGGAATCACTAATTTTCAATAAAACTTGGAAGCTAGTTAATTTACCACCGGATTGTAAAACTATTGGGTGTAAATAGTCTTAAGAAAAAAGTTAAAACTGGATGGATCTGTTGATAAATACAAGGCTAGACTAGTTATAAAAGGTTTTAAGCAACTAGAAGGCCTAGAATTTTTTGATACTTTTTCTCCGGTAACTAAAATTACATCTATTAGACTTTTAATTGCTATTGCTGCAATTTTTTATTTACAAATTCATCAAATGGATGTAAAAATTACTTTTTTAAATGGAGACCTTAATGAGGAAATTTACATGGAACAACCCGAGTGTTTTGTTGAAGCAAGCCAAGAAAGCAAAGTGTGTAAACTTACTAAATCCCTATATGGGCTTGAAACAGGCACCAAAGCAATGGCATAAATTTTTTGATTCCTGCATGATTGAAAATGGTTTTAAAATAAATGAATGTGCTAAGTGCATATATCATAAGTCTTGGAATAATTCACATGTTATTATTTGCCTATATATTGATAATGTATTGATCTTTGGCTCTAACTTAAATGTTATTGGTGAGACTAAAAATATTCTTAGAAGCCATTTTGATATGAAAGATCTTGGTGAGGCAAATATTACTCTAAGAATAAAAATTACTAGAACAAGTGATGAAATTTTCCTTGACCACTCACATTATGTTGAGAAAATTTTGAAAAAATATAATTTCCTTGATTGCAAGCATGTTGTAACTCCTTTTGATTCTAGTGTTCATTTGTTTCTTGTTCAAAGTAAAAATGATGTAATAAATCAAAAGGAATATGATAGCATAATTGAAAGTTTGAGATATGTGACTGATTGCACTAGGCCTGACATTGCATATGCAGTAGGAGTACTTTAGCAGGTTTACTAGCAAGCCAGGTAATGAACATTGACATGCTATAACAAGAGTTATGAGATACTTAATTGGAACAAAAACTTGTGGTTTGTTCTATAAAAAATATCCTGCTGTACTTGAAGGCTTTTCAGATGCGGATTGGAATACCTTATCAGGTGATTCTTTATCTATTACTGATTTTATATTTACTTTGGGAGATGGTGCTATTTATTGAAAATAAAAAAAGCAAACTATTATTGCTAACTCTACCATGGAGGCTGAACTAATTGCTTTAGCTTCAGCTAGTGAGGAAGCGAATTGGTTGAGAAATTTATTATTTCAAATTCCTTATTTTGAAAAACCAATTCCTTCTATTTTAATTTATTGTGATAGCACCGCTGCAATTGATAGAGTTCAAAACCATTATTATAATGGTAAATCCAGACCTATAAGGAGAAAACACAGTAATGTGAGATCATATTTGACAAATATTGTTATTAATGTTGATTATGACAAATCTGGTGATAATCTTGCAGATCCACTGACTAAGGCCTTAGCAAGAGAAAAGGTCTGGAGTACATCGAGGGGGATGAGATTGAAGCCTACAAATACATGAGTCATATGTGAGGAAACCCAACCTGGGGAATAGAGATCTTATAACCAGGTTCAAAGGGAAAAACGAATCACATGATGACTTGTTGTGAAAAATGCACTATTATTTTTTCCTCCCTATGATATGAGTGCATTTTATTTTTTGTGTAATAGTTTGTGGAGGTTGAGTTAAAAAAAACTCTTAATGAAAATCTGTAGCTCGTATGAGTGGGATGTTAACTTATAGGAGCACCCTCGACAGATTTTACCTATGTGAGTGTGGAAGTAGGCCGCTTCCTATGAGAATCAGGCTTATTCTCAAAAACACTCATGAAACCGGGATAGCACAAGGCCATAATGTGATGGCTATAAAGCTCATGTTAACACCTTGATTATTATGTGTAAGCAGTGACTTTTTATTTTCCTTAAGCAGTCATAGTTCAAGTATGAGACCACTACGACTCTGGAGTAAAAATTATTGTTTTACTAAGTGGAGGTTCAATGCAGAGCACACCTTCATTACGCATGGTAGTCTTTCTTCAAATGATAAACTCTCTTGTTCTTATATTAAAATGAGTGAGGGATTGTTGGGTTAAGAGCATTTTAATATTTCTATTTTGATATACATTAAAGTGCATCTTTTTCATGCCACAATGTGCATCCTAAAGTGTCTAAGTGTGGCTGTACGTTGGAGGCATTATATGCCATTACTCACATCAATTGTTGCCACATTTAATCAGTCCGTTGGTGACCTTTGTTGTGCAGTTTTTGTTGTGCATTATTAGCCTCATTACTCTCATTAGTGGCTGCATTTCATGTGTCATTTAATCATCATATAATCTCTCATTATGCAGCCATTCTTTTCCTCTATAACTCCTATTATTAATCACCCATTATTCTATCTCTTTATTCTTTGTAACTTATATAACTTATAGGCCATTTATCTACCCAATTTATTCTTCCTATTCAATATTAAGATGAATACCTCACCTATAAATAGAGGTAGTCTTGCATTTTTACATATATAAGAAAATATAGAGTGCAAAAAGAGTTAGTAAAAAGAGAGTTTTATTAGTTAAAGGAAGGTGTTCTTGTGTTGGAGCTTTGGACTCAACACTTGTCCAGAGTTTGTTGAGTTATACTTTGTATGTGGGTTGTTGTATCCTGGAGGGGACAAGTCAAAAAGACTACTGCTTGGACCGGTGAAAATATTTGCTGCAGTGGGCTTGAATCTCCTTAAAGAGAGCGAGATATAGCGCCTCAGCCAGAAGTTATTTTATTTTCTTCATTGTAATTTTCAATTGTAATTATAATATTTCACCAATACTTTGTATATTAAAAGTTTGTTTATATAAGCAATATGTCAATTTTTGAAGCAAAATTTATAATTACCAGCATGAGTTTTTATAATTTCAGTTGTGTATATCAAAAATTATTATCAAAGTGGCTAAACTTAAAAATATATATATAACAAGAAATATTGAATTAAATAAGAGTTTTAAAATTGACTATATGTGCACTATCCAATCTCAAATGGTTAAATTTATTTGACGAATTATTCTTTTAAAATATAGGGCACTAAGGACTGAAAAATAGGATGAATAAAAAAATATGTATTGATTTCTTTCAAGTCATTTTTTTATTGTTATTTTTTTTATCTTTTTTAAAATGTTAAATGATACTCTTAATATTTAAACTGGTTGAATCTATCGTGAATCCAATTAGCTATCTTTCATGTTTATATTTTGAAATATTTAATATTCAATTAGAAAAAAAAATAGTTCATAAGTTATATGTTTGAATAACCGCGCAAAACACGGACATATTTACTAATTTTTTATAAGATATGATATATTAAATAATTAAAGTAAAACAGTTGAAGAAATAATAGATGAGATAGGGATATTTAGCACTTTATGTAATTTATCCTAAATAAATTATAAATAAATTTTGAGATTAAGATATTTGAATTTAAATATACATATTAATATTAAAATATATATTAAAATTTAAATATCTGAAATATAAATACACATTTAAATATTAAGATATATATTAGCAACGTGGTACATAAAGTTTGATCATAAAATATGAATTCATCATTGTAAATTATGAAGCACAGCTGCCGTTGGTCCACAATTTTTCCCTTGTAACCTGCAAAACTATTGTTGAATAAGGATATAAAAATGCAAAGATACTTTTAACTTTTGTAAAAAAATGCAAAGTATTGTTGATTAGATGCTGTCTTCAAAGACTGTTCTTTGCTTAGTGCTTAATACTTAACGTTTTTCACCAACTTTTGTTTCCTTTCTAATTAGAACTATACAACAATTATCAAAATATTACAAGTGACTTATAAATTTAATACATTTGCAATTAATGCTGCACATTATTAATTTGTTTGCATCCCCATCTCTTTCCACTCTGGTTATGCTTTAGTTTCTGTTTGAATAGGAATCACAAGTCTACTTTAATCGATACCGCCAGGTACTTTGGATTTATGTGGGACAAGAAAATTATTTTTTTGTTATTTCTAAAGAGTTTGATATTTGATAATTTTATACTGATTGATTTGAATTCTGATAGATTAATAAAGAAGTAAAGCACTATCCTCTCCTAAAATAAATTTCTTCGGGAATTGGAATTCAAAATCTTTATTCGTGATGAAAAGGTCTCAACTATTCCATAACTAAAATGGAGTAACATGTGATGCGGTGGATAGTATAATATGTGGATTTACATAAATTTAAATAGCTTTTGATCAAATCTTTGTCGATAGTCATGTTAGTCGGATCTTGGCCCACAACGATATATATATATATATATATATAAATGAGTGAAAAATTATTTTGTTTTTCCTTTCCTTTCCTTTCCTTCCATTTTCAAATATAAAGTAGAATTGGTGGGGGAAAATATAAATCAAGTTCGTGTTTGTTATTTAATGAACGATGAACGGCATTATTTCAATTGCCTTTTTCTCATGTACACATTAAAGGTAAGCTCTATAATATTGATGAAAAGTACTTTTTTTATTTATGTGGACTGAGGATAAAAAAAAATCTTAATAATTAATCATTTGGTTGATAGATTATCCTAGATTAGTTAATTCTTACATACTTCTTCGATCCACCAAGCTATTAGAGCACCTAATACAATTTTTTGAGACATATCTTTATTGTGGCTTTTTTAAAAATACGTTTTTATAAAAAAAAATGGATTTTAAAATTTTGCTTCTAATGGAATTTTTAAGTATACTAATTTACTTAAGAAATAAGTATAAGAATTTTAAGGTCAAAATTAGATTCATAGACCTCCATACATTATGCTATTTTTCCAGAGACGAAGCAATAAGCCAGGGAACATATACATTTCCTTTTCTCTTGATATCATATATTACTTTAATTTGTGTTACACTCATTTTATCATTATCTATGTAATTTGGGCAATGTAGAACAATTCTACCACTCTAGGCGCTATTATATTGTTTGGAAAACCAAAAAAGAAGATAGACTATTGCATCTTGTGTTCTTCAAATAATCTGATAATTAAATAACCAAATTAAAGGAGAAAACTCAAAAGAGATTATTGTATAATTAATATGAATAACTCCATCAATTGCGGTTCTGTACTAATGGCAATCAATATATATATTTTTTTTTTAAAAAAAATTTGGGGCAAAGAAAGGGGAAATAATGGAAGAAATTACAAGGAGGAAAATTAAGGTGAAAGTTCATATAGTCCACCAATTTAACTGATATATTAAGATTCCCCTAATGGCAATCAATATACTCGATAGAATAATGAATTTGTTTTCTTCTTATTTTGACAGAATGGAATATGCTTCCACCATTCCTTTTCTTTCTTCCTTCTGACGAAATGATCTGGCAGCCATATCTAGTATAGCCATCGTTCATCATTCCTTGGATTCTCTACACTGCTCTGCAACTTGTATACTTAAAATAATGAATAATAAAACGACTTTGGTCTTGCCCCTTGGCTAATAAAATAATGTCATGTCATAAATCATCAAGAATCAAATTGAATAAGCTTTACATCACTATAAATCAACATTCTACATCTCCAAATTCTACTCACTCTACCATTCTCAACTTTAATCAATTACGTAACAATAGTTTCCAAAATGAGTTTTTTGTCCTTGTTTCTTTCTTTGCTCTTCTTATTTCCCCTGTCCTCAGCCAAAACACCTCCGAGACCTCGAGCTTTTCTTCTTTCAGTAACCAAAGATGCAGCCACTAAACAATACCTCACTTCCCTCCCCCAAAGAACACCCCGTGTCCCAGTCAAACTAACTATCGATCTTGGTCAACGATTTTTATGGGTTGATTGTGAAAAGGGCTATGTTAGTTCATCTTATAAACCTGTCCCTTGTGGTTCTGACACCTGTAAACGTTCATTATCTGGTGCTTGTGTTGAATCATGTGTAGGTGCTCCTTCACCAGGGTGCAACAATAACACTTGTGATCATAGTCCTTATAACCCCTTTATTCGAACTAGCACTAGTGGTGAACTTGCTCAAGATGTCATTTCAATTCAATCCACTGATGGCTCAAATCCTGGTAAATTTGTATCAGCTAATGAAGTAGTTTTCGACTGTGCTCCTAGTTTTCTTCTTGAGAAACTAGCAAAGAGTGTTAAAGGGATTCTTGGACTTGGAAATGGTTATGTAGGATTTCCTACTCAATTGGCTAATGCTTTCCGTGTACCTCGAAAATTCGCCATTTGCTTGAGTTCTTCCACAACTTCTCGTGGGGTTATCTTCTTTGGGGACAGTCCTTATGTTTTTCTACCTGGAATGGATGTTTCAAAAAGACTTGTTTACACCCCACTTCTCATAAACCCCGTTAGTACTGCAGGGTCGTATTTCCAAGGGGAGCCTTCGACGGATTATTTTATTGGAGTGACGTCTATCAAAATAAATGGTAATGTCGTGCCAATAAATACCACGTTGTTGAACATAACAAAAGATGGCAATGGTGGAACCAAAATCAGTACGGTTAATCCGTACACAAAATTAGAGACTTCGATTTACAATGCTTTAACAAAGGCATTTGTTAGATCACTTGCTAAGGTTCCAAGGGTGAAACCCGTGGCTCCTTTTAAAGTGTGTTATAATAGAACGAGCTTGGGAACTACTCGTGTTGGCCCTGCTGTTCCACCCATAGAACTAGTGTTGGGAACCAAAAATGCTACTACATCTTGGACTATTTGGGGTGCGAATTCTATGGTGTCCGTGAATAATGAGGTGCTCTGTCTTGGATTTGTAGATGGAGGAGTTGAACCAACAACTTCTATAGTCATAGGAGCACATCAAATTGAAGACAACCTTTTGCAATTTGACATAGCTAACAAAAGGTTGGGTTTTACTTCTTCACTCTTATTTGGTCAAACAACATGTGCCAACTTTAATTTTACATCTAAAGCTTGATGGTGTTTAATTTCCCAAAAAACAAGTGGTGCTTTTGAAAAAAATCAGATTCAGATGAACATTTGTAATAGTAATTTCTTTTATTTTCGAGAGGATGGAGTTGGCCAAGAATAAATGTACTCTTGTGTTTTCTTTTGGTTGTTCATTTTCTGACGGCAATAATGGCATAGTCAGACAGATCTTCTATGGATTTGAGAAAGTTACCGTTCTCCTTTTGAAAGAGCCATAAATGTAGTGGGGTATATGGATATAATCAACCTCTTAAAATAGACTATTTGAGCATCTTAATTATACTAAAAATGAGTTATAGAGAGAGAAATTTTGATAACACTAAACCCAGCACAGTGCGTCCATACCACATGTTGATGACATGGCAAACCAGATCAACTAAAAATTACATGTTAGAAAAAGAGAATGCATAAATTTCCTGGACGTGATTTGGAACTAGACACCTAAAGTTTGCGAGGGTCCTATTACACCATTAAACAAGTTTGAACTGATATTATTACATTCTTTTTAGACCAGTCCCAATTTTTAAAAAGTTAGTGTTAGTCACGCACTAATTTTTGCTTGACACGTGTAAATTTAATTAAAATATTACTTTTTTTTTTGTTTTTAGTGTTTCTTTTTATTTTTCTTTTCTCTTCTGACTTTTTGACTTCCACAAGTGACCCCCACCCCCTTCCAGGTTGTACTTCAACCCTTTCCCCTCCCCCGAATTCTTTCTTTCTTCTTCTTATCATCTAACCCCTCTCTCCTTTTATGACCATTGCCACAAAGAGTGTTTAAAAAAAAATCATATTACTTTTTACTTTTTGTTGAGTTATGATAGTAAAAAAGTAATTAATTTTTTTAATCAATTAATTTATCTCCTTTTGATAACTTTAATAGAATTAAAAATGAAGGCTTTAAAAAGAATTAACGAATTCTCTAAATTTGTAAGGAACTGAATTGAAGCTTCGGTTAAAAAAGTTAAATGATGCCTCCTAATTATCTTGAAATCTAATGGGTTTTACAAAATTATTCGAAATGTAAGAAATTTTTTTAGATAAAATTTTAGAGTTAAAATGTGGGTCGAATTGTGATAAATATGGTGGAAATAAAAGTGGGATGGGGTGAGGTGGGGTGTCCGATGGAGAACACATATCTTTGAAGAAGGAAGAAAATAAGAAAAACAATTGAAATCAATAAAAGAAATACTACATTTTTTAAAAAGAAACTTTATTCATAGGTGGTAATTTTTAATTGGTTTGAGACAACCAATTTTATCACTCACGCTCCTCTCTTGCGTGATAATACAACTGCTGAGAAAAATGGGTCAAATGGGGTACTTATTATGGTCGTAACTAGTTTCGTGGGGTAATAGGACCCCCGTAGAGTTTGGGTGTCTACATCAAAATCAAGTCCAACTTTAGGGGGGATTTTATGCATTTTCTCGTCAGAAAAAAGAAGAAGTTAAAACTTGAAAAAAGAGAGAGATAAAGTGAACTGAAGATCCAACAACGTATCAATTTTTCCGGCAACTAAATTTTATCGGGCAACGGAGTTGATGTATGAATCGGAAGAAGGAGAAAAAGCTTCATTTTCAGGTATAAAAGAGAGGAATAGAAATCACAATGGGGTAGTTCAAAATAACTTCCGAAAAAATCTCCAGTCATCTCCATTTATTTCGATAATATATCCATCAACCAATTAAACTTTTCACTTTTCATAACACTAGTAAGTACAAAAGTGACATTAAAAACAGGATTCTTGATCAAAGGATTTTGTGAATCGTGGTAATTGGATTAAAGTCATATATCTCTTTTATGTGATCCGATATATTACATTTAAATCTAGCATTTGGGAAGAAGAAAAAAATGAAGTATTCTCCTTTGCTGATAATGTTTACCGGGAAATACGCTTGTTAAAGAAATAGACGAAAATTACTAATCAAGTTAATAAAGTCGTATGAAGCAGTAGAGCTCCAGTGATGAGTGTTTGCACTAGATTCGGTGATGTTAGAACGATGCTTCCCTCGATTTCGGGATCGTTACAGTTATTAAATGATATGAGGTAAAGCCTTGGTAAATATAGAAAACTTGTAGCATAAGAATAATAGTATATTGCTTTTTATATTGTTCATAATCTCTTCTCTAAAATTGTGTTAAGACTACTATTTATAAGTTATAAAGGCAGTACGGCCAATGGCCACTTTGTAAGAATTATGTCTCTATTTTAAGAGACTAATGTGGACTACATATTTGATAATTAAATATTATCTTATCTCTCAAGTAAAGTAATAATCAGTCAATTAATTTTTCTCCAAGTTATACATATATGGTATTTCTTTGATGACAAGAAATAATTATAAGAAACCTCTGGGGTTAAAGTTATTTGCCTAAGAGTTCCTAGCTTACCTATAAATACGCATGTAACTCCATCAATTTGGCATACACTTTGATAGGCATAGGCTAGAAGACTCCTAAGCTTGTCTGACAAAGAAGATTCACTACAACACTTGAATAATTATGGTTAAAGGTACGTTCCAGTTTAATATTTTACTGCGTTTGACTTTGTGATATGTGTTGACATTCAAGATGTAGTATTAAGAGCCTGACCTTTAACCGATTGTTCAGTGTTATTGAAACAATTCTTATTCTGATTTTGTTTTGTGAAACAATTCTGTATAATGAAAAGGCTTCCATTAATTAATTGATGAGGGTGCTTCGGCGGCACACTTGGGCACAATTAATTCTTTTGGTTAAATTATTTTATGGATAAATTATTTTGGTTTTCTTTAAGCATAAAACCTAAAATAATGATCAATATGACCAATTAGAGAGGTCTGTGTTAAACTTTGTAGTTTAGCCTTTTGATATATGCAATTAGTAGTTTTGATAAATCTAAATTAATGATAACGGCTACTGTCTTTTGTTAATACTTTGTCAAGATCTATTTTTAAAAAGATAGCATCTTGACTAATTGAAAGTATCGTGTTTGATAACAATTGTAGCACTAAATCTGCTTTCGTACTATGTACGTATGAAAATTTTGTTTGGTATTTAAATTATCTCAATTAATTAAGCAACAAGTAATTACCGTTTTAAAGGGATATGTAAGCTCAGCCTATTCTCTTGTTGTGCGATTTCTCTTGTTAACGCGAGATGCTTTGTGTATCGGATTGTCTTTGATGTAGACTCTGCCTATACAATCCGTTTTCACACTTTGATAATTAATATCAAGTTTAAGTTAATTATTAACGTTAACAAGTGTGAGATGTCATTTTGAGTTCTTTTTATCATATGCTTGGGTTAGCCACATCATCCTGAGAATATGATATAAAGAAAATTAAATTATTTAATCGCATAAAGTTAAGTGATTAAGACATAATAATGACATCTAATATAGTCTGATTGTCTTACCAAATTAGTAACCTTACCCCACAGGGAGGTAATTAGTTTGGTTAGATTAATTGAAATGAGATAGTAAACTTTTTCGTTTGAAAATTATCCTATGCCCACAGGTACGAATTATTTTCTAGTTTTATTTGGTTTACTAGTCTAATAAAATTAAGTAAATTTTGTGCATGGGTTGCAACCTCTACCCACATGAAGGTTTAAAATTTTTACTTAGAATCGGTATTTACGCGATTCACTTTTGATGGTTATGTATTTCATAGCTTATGTATGTGTATTCTTGTTTTGCAGTCAACACAACTTTTCCTACTGCTTTATTTAACGAAAATGCTCGAATTTTGATGTTGTCTGATGACAACTTTACTGAATGGAAGGAAAAAGTCCTTCTCACATTAGGGTGCTCGGATCTAGATCTAGCTCTCTGTGTGGAAGAACTACCTACACCCACGGAATCAAGTATGCCAGAGGCTAAGGCTTTTTATGAGCGGTGGAAGCGATCCAATGCTCATAAAAGCTCATATAAGCCAAAGCATTAGGGGTTCTATCCTTGACAACGATAAGGTCAAAGCTTATATGAAGGCAATTGATGAACAATTTGTAAGCTTTGACAAGGCATTGGTCAGCCCCCTTATGAAGAGGCTCTCAAGTATGACGTTTGATAGAAGTCATACAATGCGTGAGCACATTATGGAGATGATAAATATTGCTGCTAAACTCAAGTCTCTTGAGTTCGATATGTCTGCACCATTTCTTGTGCATTTTATTCTCAACTCTCTTCCTGTGGAATATGGTCCATTCAAGATATCTTATAACACACATAAAGATAAATGATCAATCAATGAACTCTTGATCATGTGTGTTCAAGAAGAGTAGAGGTTGAAACATGAGATACCTGAAAGTGTTAATTTGGTAACTCATGATAAGAGAAATGCAAAGAAGGGAAAAAGTGTTTCTATAAAGAAGAAATACAATCTTGATAAAGATACTTGCCATTTCTGCAGAAAGAAGGGACACTGGAAGAAAAATTGCCTTAAATACAAGAAATGGCTTGAGAAGAAAGGTAATTTTATCTTTGTATGTTACGAATTTAATTCCATTAATGTTTCTGATAATACATGGTGGATCGATTCTGATTCCACAACTCATATTGTCAAAATCATGCAGGATTTTCTAACTCTAAGGAAGTCGATGGGAAGTGGACAAAATATTTATTCTGGTAATAGGACAACATCACATGTAGAAGGCATGGGGACTTATAGGCTCATTTTAAAATATGATTTTCAATTAGATTTAGAAAACACTTTTTATGTTCCATCTTATTTTAGAAATTTAATTTCTCTTTCAAGACTATCATTAGCTGGTTATGATTTCAATTTTCATTATTCTTCAATAAAACTTTTGAAAGGCAATAAAGTTATTGGCTTTGAAAATTTGTATGGAAAATTATTTAAATTTGAGCTAGCCTCCACGACTGAATGTAATGTCTTAACTCTGCATGATAAAAAAATTAGCACTAAGAGATGTATTATCAATGAGAACTCATCAAGTCTTTGGCACAAGAGATTGTAACACATCTCAATTGAAAGAATCAAAAGGTTGATTAATGTTGGAGTTTTAGAAGCTCTTGATTTTTCTGACTTTGGGACTTGTGTGGACTGCATAAAGGGTAAGCAGACCAACAAATCCACTAAGGGTGCCAAACTAGGTTCTCAATTACCTGAGATCATATATACAGATATTTGTGGACCTTTTTCTACCCCTTACTTGAATGGTGAGAGATAATTTATCTCTTTTATTGATGACTATTCAATATACATGTATCTCTATTTTCTGTTTAATAAATCAGAAGCACTTGATGCTTTTAAAGTTTTTAGAATAGAAGTAGAGAAACAAACTGAAGCTCAGATTAAAATTATAAGATCTGATAGGAGTGGAGAATATTATGGTAGGTACACAGATAAGGGACAAGTTAAGGTCCATTTGCTGAGTTCCTTGAAAAAGAAAGTATAATTGCTCAATATACCATGCCAAGAACACCACAACAAAATAATGTGGATGAAATAAGGAATCAAACATTAATGGACATGGTAAGAAGCATGATTAGCAGATCAAGTTTATCTTTATCCTTATGGAGTGAAGCCTTAAAAACTGTTGTGTATATTTTAAATAAAGTTCCATCCAAGGCTGTCCCAAAGATGCCTTTTGAATTATTTAAAGGATGGAAACCTAGTTTAAGCCATTTACACATTTGAGGATGTCCAACTGAAGTGAGAGTTTACAACTCACATATAAAAAATTTGGATGAAAGAACAATAAATGGTTTCTTTATAGGCTATTCGATTAACTCTAAAGGATTTAGATTTTATTGTCCGTCTCATTCTTCTAAAATTGTTGAGGCTAGAAATGCTAAATTTCATGAGGAACATGAAGTAAGTGGGAGTGGATCAACTTTAGTGGTAAAACTAGAAGAAATAAGGGAATCACTTGTGGTACCTTTATACATTGAGAACTTGAATGCAAATCAGACAAATTTTCATGAATTACCTGAAAAGCAACAAGTTTTTCACGACTTAACTACCGGGCCATGCGGGCACCTACTCTAATCCACCTAGATAGGAGAACTCTTACCACCCGAACCAACATGTAATGGGAAAAAGAGATAAATCATGAATAAGTCTTTTAAATACATGGAAAAATTTATAAAATATGCGAAAAAACCTTTTACAAATTGAAACAGTTCTCCGTAGAACCTAGTCTAAGCTACAACAAGAGCTACAACAAGAGTAATACAATTTAAATAAAAAGGACACAACTCCACCATAGAAACAAGAAGTAGGAGTTGCTGCAGAATCACCGTCATCCTGAACCTGTGAAACATCACCAACTCTGCAACTAGACTATATCCAAAAGGTATAACAAGAGCAGAATCAGTACAAACACACATACTGGTAGGTATCATTGGTCGATCCGAATCCACTCGTGCCATCATATAATAGAAATAAGGTAAAACATGTAATTAATTCCATTGGACCCCTCCTCCAACTTCTACCCTCACCAGACCCGGTCTTAACTTGATCGTCTACTTAGACCTCGCGCCTCAACCCTGCCTAGCCCTTTCGCTGCCAACTCCACTACTCTAGCCTTGCTCCGATACATACGACTTCTCGAGTCACACTTAACCTTAGACTTTCAAGTCACCTTAACCTTACACTTCTCAAGTCACCTGAACCTTAGACTTCCCAAGTCACCTGTACACTAGCCCAACCACTAAGTCCAAACCCGGACTACCACTCCGTTGCTCTAGTCAACCCCTATGGCTATACACCCATAAATAACCCAGTACTTTCAATCCAGACCCCATACTCTCATGGTACCACTCACAAGTATCCGTACCCCTTGAGAATCCCTAGACAATTCTCCAAATGGTAATACCAACTAGTCACACCATGCCAGACCCTCAGTCATTCCCCTAGCTTATAAATCACATGTAATCCACTTTATAACCATGATCAACAATTTAGGACAACCATAAATATTTCTGTTCTGCATAGCCCAGACCCACCCTGGATCCCCCTAACATTGCCTACGTGTTAGACATGTAATCCTGATATACCCCAAGACCAACCTCATAATTACGTAAAATCACCCGGCCTCTCATGGACCATATGCAAATATCACAGTTCAAGAATACAACCCGGTCCACTCACAGAACCATCAAAGAATATAACAATACAATTAAAATAACGTATACCAGGCTTGGTACCCGATCCAACCATTATGAATTCTCATACCATGCGTGGTACCCGAGCCAATTATTAATATAACCATATCAGGCATGGTACTCGAGCCAATCGTTAGTAATTCCCATACCAGGCGTGGTATCCGAGCCAACCAAATGTCATAACAAATCCAAATCAATCACAACCAATGAACAAACATACTTGTAAAACCAACAAGCAAACAAAAGAAGTTTATTTCACAAGACTGATTATCGGACAACTAGACATTTATAATTCATTCCCTAAACGTGCAACTCATACACTACTACAAAATAATACATGAACACATAATGCATATTAGAATCAAAGCCATCACTTACCCCTATTTCGGGTACATAAACTCAACCTTGAATTCCATTCGAAGACTAAACCCTCGTTCACCCCTTTTACCACACATTTAGTGGATACATTGATTTCCGAACTCCTCTTTAGATACTACGATATGGGAAAAACTCCCCTTAGCCTTAGCAATTCAACCACTTTTTACTAGTATATTTAATTTCTCAAATCCTTATCTAGGATTTTCCTTTTTATCTAGCCATTCAGTTACCCGAGCATTCCCGGTTCCCCAAACCTTTCCGATATCTCAGTCCCTGAATTTTATCATTTTCCCATACCTAAATATACATGTACAACCCAAGATACGACAATATTCAATAATTTAATTCAGCCAAAACCTAGTTCACACATAATCAACACCACAATCCACTAGATTTCGTGCCCAAAGGCCTAATCATGGATTCTCCTTTTTAACTATACAACAAGTATAAAAATGTAGACAGGTCAATCTACTCAATAAGAAAACCTAGCCTACCATGACGCCAAGCAGCTGCAAGGATGCGTTTCTAGTTCTGTGAAGGCATTCCCGACTGGATGACGATCCTGAAATCTATTCTTCTACGTCCCTTCAGCCATAATCCCTCCTCCTTATGGCTCCCAAGTCTTGGAGCAGCTTAGGAGGGTTTTTGGAGAAGCCCTCGTATGTTTTCCAACTGAGGAGGAGAAGTCTTTTATTAAAAAGGCATTCTGAGGCTACTGCCTCCCGTCGTTCCGCTATAGCGAATGACCTTCCGCTATAGTGTTACCGCTATAGCAATATTTATTCTACTATAGCAAAGTGATATCAGCCCAGATGATTTCAAAAATTCTAAAATTTTTCATCACGTCACCCCACTTAATTAAAAACCTTTTTAAATCATTCTCGTAATTTTTTGATATCGTGATTTCTAAAGT
This sequence comes from Jaltomata sinuosa, assembly GCA_003996215.1. NCBI lineage: Eukaryota > Viridiplantae > Streptophyta > Magnoliopsida > Solanales > Solanaceae > Jaltomata > Jaltomata sinuosa. The sequence continues at coordinate 23,875 of QJPP01004504.1, read as the reverse complement.
AACGATGGATCCAGTCATTACAACAGATAGCAATTTACCCATCATTCATTCCCAAATAATCCTGGACATAAGAGGGTAAAAGGAACTAGCCCGGGACCCTCATTGTCCTAAGTGACCGCATAATTACGAACCTATGCAAAATATCAAACTTCCCCAAAATTAGTCGCACTGACTAAAAAGGAAAATAATATTAACCTGTTGTGATAAGGAATTTCTGAACTACCCCAAAATTTTTATGTGACCCTCCTTCCGAGCACCCAAGAAATCTGGGGCCTCGTATTACGTCAAGCAATAAGATTGAGGTGACTTATGCTCGGGCCCTGGTGATTGCTTGTGCCATGCAGGGCATTATCATGAATGTGAGGGAACAAATCATCCCCGAGTGGAAGGAATTCTACCGGGGTCATAGGAAGGGCCCCTATCTTCTGGGCTTGGTGTCTGAATTATGCATACGGGTTGGGGTGCCCAAGGATCACATCGACTTGGAGGTAGCTATGGATGACACCTTTGACCCTCTCCGGGTGAAAGTGATCTCTTCCAAGAAGAAAAGGAAGGTTGATGAAGAAGGAAGCAGCCAACCGGTACAGGAGACTGAAGATGATGATGACGACACCCCTGCCCCTCCCCAGCCTCAGCCCCCGATTTCTAGCCACTAGCTCGAGGATAATCTGGACGCTGTCAGGAAGTTCATGGAGGACACTAACGCTGGAGGTGCAGCCCCACCCCTTCTGCTCAGGAATTGCAGCACTTCGCAGTGAGTTAGAGGAAGAGAAAAAGAAGAGCCGCTGCTGGGATCACATGTTTGCCCGGATGTGGAAGACCGTCAAGATCATATTCTCTTACTGTAACGACCGGGTCCATCATTATGAGTAGTTCAATCATGCCAAGTTTTAGAGTTAGAAAACTCCGGGTTTAGGAGTTTAAAATTCTGGGCTAGGCTTGCCCCGACCGGATTTGGAGCGAGGTGGAGTCTAGGGAAATCCAGGTAAGGATTGAGTTGGATGTCTTGTGGTGAGCTAGTTTTTCTCGTAGCTAACACATAAAGGAGTCCGGTGAACTTTTCGGAATCGAATTTGGGTAAGTATAACTCCTGAAATCGAGGTTGACGTGAAGAGATTGTTCCGGGACGTCGGGAAAATAAGTGTATTGTAAAATGGACTAGTTTTGGAGGTTTTACAACTTTCTGTCCTGTGTCAACCACTATCCGCCATAGCGACCTCCACTGTAGCGAAGAAATTACCGCTACAACGGAAGTCAACGTCGGTCAGCCTCCGCCATAGCGGACGACTCCGCTACGGCGGTACCGCTATAGCGGTCTATAGCAGAGCGTGACAGGATTTAATGCAGAAACTTTCTCAAAATAGTTAAGTTTTTCTTGAAATATTTTGGAAGAAGATGGAGGCGATTTTGGGCGATTTCTTCCGGTTTCCCACTATTTTTCGTCCTAAAGGTAAGGATTCTACTCCCCAAATTCGTACTACTTTTCCTACATGATAGAATTTCTAGGAGGAAACTTGGGGAAAGGTTGAAATAACCTAGGGATGATAAAATCTGGGGAAGAAGGGGAGTTCTAGGCATGAAAGTTCTTGGGTATTGTTAAAAGTAAGGTATTATGATCGTATGTTGTTAAATTCTCTATTTTTATCCGTGAAAATGATAGAACTAGGGAAATTAATGACGGAAAGCCCGAAAAAAAGGGTAGGATGATCATGGGTGGCCTGGGGGTCTGGGATTTGGTGTAATCCGGATAATGTGCAGGCCTTGTTTGTTAATTTGAGTACTTGTATATTGTTTTAGACCAAGAACGAGAAAGAAATCCAGAATACGGGAAAGCTCGGGTTGAGTAGAGCTTGGATCATTTCGAGGTAGGTGATAGCTTACGATTCCTGTGAATGTTGTATATTTGTACTCTTATCTAAATGTTTGTATGAATTGCATGGTTTGGAGGAATTGTGGAGAATGTCTAAGGGTCCTGTTTTACAGTCTGTGAATTGAACGGTGTATTTCTTGTTGGTTTAGAAATTGTTTGTTCATTATTTGACTGTGAATTATTGATATTCGGTTGGCTCAGGTACCACGCATAGTACAAGTATACTAACGGTTGGCACGGGTACCACGCCTGGTACAGGTATAACAAATGGTTGGCTCGGGTACCACGCCTGGTACGAAATACTAACGGTTGGCTCGGGTACCACGCCCGGTACGAGTTTATTTTACTGCATCATTGCATTGATATTGTTGCATTGCATTGACTGTTATTGATTCCGTGAGTGGACCGGGCTATTTTATTGGATTATGATATTCGTTGGTGGTCCTTGAGTGACCGGAAATCTTGTTATATCTGTTGAGTTGGTCTTGGATTAGGCCAGGTTGTCTGTTTAACACTTAGGTGTTGTTTAGAAGGGATCCCAGGGTGGGTCGGGGCTAGACAAAAAAGATGATTTATTGATTCTGTGATTGTTGGTTAGAGTTACTAGTTAAGTGTACGTGCGTTGCACGTGTGTATTGCGTTAATTAATAATAAATATATATGAAGATAAATTATTGTGTGCATGTTATATTATTAAGTACAATTTTTTTTAAAAAATAATACAAATAAAAAAGAATTATTATCTCTTTGTCAACTAATGTCACAATCTTTCGATTACCTTCATTTGTTTCCTTTTTATACTCTTTTACTGATCCACTTACGATTATTAAGAAATAGCTACATTAATCATACGTGCATTGCACATGTACATCACTTAATTTATACTCCCTCCATTCTTTTTTTTTTTTCTAAATAATTGACTGCATTTTATTCATCATTCCAAATAGATACACTTTTGATCCGAGGGAGTTTTACAAAACATTCTCTAACTCCCTAATATAGTATGGAAGAGACTCCTCTATCTTATAAGAGGGATGAGGTAAATGCACTATGAGTTTGAGTATAAGTGATTTTTTTAGCTTGGACACAATCCTTAATAAATTATTAATTCCTAGAAAATAAAGAGTATTTTTACTAACTTGCTCTTAATAAATACTTTGAATAGAATGTAACTCTTAGTAATCAATCTCTTGATTTTGTAAAACTTTCTTTATTTAAAGAAGGGTAAAATTAAAAGAACATCATTAATGTGTTCTTGATTATCTAAAATACTACTCCTTCTGTTCCACGACTCACTTTCCTTTTTAGTCAGTCCCAAAAAAAAATGACACATTTCTACATTTAGTAACAATTTAACTTTAAAATACCCATTTTACCCTTAATGAAATGATTTACAACCACACAACATATAAGACTCATTTTAGACTACAAATTTCAAAAGTCTTCCTTTCTTTCTTAAAGTCCGTGCCAAGTCAAAGTAACTCATATAAAATGGGACAGACAGAGTACTTATTTAGGAACAAAATAAAAAGGCTAAACAACCAATTATTTAAGAACTAAGGGAGTATAATATTATACATTGCTACATTATAGCTACAATAGAATTTCTCTAAGTCATGATGTTGAACAATTACCTATACACTTATCTCCAAATGACCCTTAAATATAGAAATTTGAAAGTATTAGGTCTCTTTTCAATTGTTTTTCAAAATTCCTAACGTCAACGAATTCAATTTGTTTCTGATACACAATTTACCATTCCAGAACAAAATAAGACAAAATAACAAATCTTAGATTACTGAGAAGTGGAAATTACTCTCACAATGTCAAATGGAAATTAAGTCACTGTTATTTATATCAACAATAAATTAAATAATAGGAAAGAGTATGACTACCTCCTTAAAAGATTGGTCGCACTCAAGAATTAACTCTTCCAACTTCTTGTACTCATCCCTTGCTCTGTTCTCTGCACAAATCATATATATCCTTCCCTGCAACTTTAGTCTCCAAGCCTTTCTCCTTCTCCATCTCCGTCATAAGAAGTCGTTTTAACTGTTCAACTTCTCCTAACGTGAATAAAAAAAAAATGTTAATTATAGTTAGAGGTCCTAATTTAGTGTACAATTAAGAAGCAAAATTAAATGTAGTGAACAAAATTTTGCCATTGATATCAAAAGTCAAAATACAAAATACACCCTAAGCAATTAGATAAATGAAAAGTGAACTACATTATATATGAGCATAATACTATAACACAATTACTTGTAACAAATTAACAATAACAGAAAGAATTATGGTAAAGCATAAGATGACAACGTTAAAATTGCGATGAAAGAAAACTGAAAAACATCTACCAAGATTCAGAGATTAACCTTATGACTTGGTGGTTTGTAATATTTGGTACACGCGTTGTCTTCAAAAAAGAAGTAATGAAAATACAAGAAACAACAGATAGTAATAGAACATAAACTACAACAAAACGGTATGATAATATTAGAACAATACAATTAAACCTGATCTTCATAAAAATTACTCAAAGACGATCGAATATTCATCTACCACATGTATTAAGCAAAAATAATAATAATAATAACAGAACATAAACTACAACAAAATAATACAATTTCGAGATATTAGAACAATACGATTAAAACTCATTTACATCAAAATTCCTCAAAGCCCGATCAAAAATCTATCTACCACCTGTAATAAAGCAAAAAGAAACAACATATAGTAACAACACAATCAATGTTTGAGATCCATATGCTACAAAAACAAAAACAAAAAATTATTAAAAACCAATTAAATTTTACCGACACAAAAGTTGAAATATGTAAATAATATGTATTCGACCATGTAAAAACTAATAGCAGAGAATTTTATAATTCTATTTCATCAATGAGAGAGAGAGATCCTCCGAATCTTTATAATTAGGAAAAAGTAGGTAGTAATTAATTGGGCTATTTATATAATGTAAATTATTAATTGGTCATAAAAATTAAAACATAACATTGTAGGACTGGTCGGCTTATATAATTCAAATAAGGAAAATTTTAATAATCAAAGTTTTAATTGATTTCAAAATCCTAAATAATAGGACAATAATTAAATGAAAATAATTAAAGAAAAATAGTAAAAGGATGATTTTGTCTAAAGCAAAGACTTTTAATGAAGGGCAAAAAGTTCAATCAACATTTACAAGGACCTTCACACTTTTAAGATAATATAGATATAGATAAAAGGTGGATTTCATGCGAGAACAAGCTAGGTAGAGACTTGTAGTCTAGGGGAGCATATTGATTTGTTGCATGTTTTCCGTACTTATACTTGATTTGCTGTACTGATTATACACTGTTTTATTTGGAAATGGATGATGATCCTACCAGTACACGGTGGTTGTATACTGATACTACACTTGCTTGTTTCTTGTGAGTACAGGAAATTTTCCGGCGGTTGACGCACGACCTCACTTGTAGGCTGGACTGTTCCAGATATCAAGGGTGAACTGTTCGACCAAGCCGCCTTGATGTTTATCTTTGAGTTGTAGCCCAATTGTTTTGGGCTTAGACTATCTCTTTATTGTTTTAAGTTTTGGGGTTGCATCCCCGTACTCTAGTATTGGTAGTGTTTGGTGTCGCGCCCTATTTCGGACTGGCCAAAATATGCTTGCAACATCCGGCTCTTTCTGCCTTTATTTTGGAAAAGGGTTTAGAGTCGCCACCTAAATTTTAGGAAACTTAGGAAACCATTTTGTATGTAAAACTCTGTTTTTAGTCTGCGAAACGTTTGAGATTCTGAGTAAGTGTTTTGGTTACTCGAAGGGAAGGTGTTAGGCACCCTTCAGAGCCTATCCGAAGATAGTCCTTAAACTCAGTTTAGAAAAAATATTTGGAAAAGTTATTTGCTCATTATTTGCTAAAAAGGTGATAAAAACATGTTTTCTTAATTTAAAGAAAAAAAACTCAAAGTATATGACACATGCTACTACAATAGGCAAAAAATATAAAATATGCTTATGGTAAAAGATGAAACATGTGTAGGTACATGCCAAAATATATGAAAGTTTAATAGCAATGCCTTTATCGTAATTATAATTAAAGTATGTAGAACTTTATGATTTATAAGAATATATACTTAAAAGCTATGTAAAAAAGAATGAAAAGATATTATTTATAATAAATATACCTTTGTAAAGTAAAATATATGTAGTTCTTAAAGTTTGAGGAAGTTTATGACATATTTATAGAAAGAAAATAAAATGACGTATGTATATTTAAAATATAGGAAATCATGTGAAGAGTTTATTATTTAAAAGATTTGGATAAGTAAAAGTGTATAAGAAATATATTGGTAATAGAGAAAAAGATATAAGGGAAAATCATATTTGTTTTGTAAATATATTTCATGTAAAAGAATAATTTGAAGACTTGAGTAGAGAACGAGAATTATTTGTTTTCATGTAAAGGAGACTTTTATTCGTAAGGTAAAAAAAATGAACATGCATTGAATATGAAAGAAAGTATTATGTATGTAAATGCAATTGTGATAAAATAATATATGTTTAATTTAAGTAGGAAGAATGAGTAAGTAAAATATAGATATATATACCTTGTAGTAGATAGCATATGACATATATATACCTTGCGTTTTGAGGCCTTAAAAAATCTGAAAATCTCAAAATATATATATATAGAATATAGCAAAATAGTTGTAAAATATTGGGGTTAGAATAAGAGAATACATAAGTTATTTAGATATATAAAGAAGGTTTGCCTAAGTTAGATAAAAACATTCTATAATCTAAGGCCTAAGAATGACCAAAAAATGTTTGAAAATAAATTGAATCGCTAATTAATATTTTTGATTCTTTTGAAAATCTACCACAAGTTATTTAAACAAGTTTTTTCTTGAAACAAGCCTAACATTAATTAATCCTAAAAAATCTGCATTATTCACTATTTATCATTACTATTTTTTGAAAGTGTTTAACCACTAATTTTAAAGTATTTAAAAAGGGAAATCCGAAACTTTTGCCTAAACTGAAAGAGTGAAGGAAACTTACTTTCGAAATTTTTAAACTAAATAAAGATAACCCACGAAACTATAAGCCAAAGAATAAACGTTAATCAAAACACAAAGAAAAACACATATCCAAATATACAAAGTTAGTTAAAACATTTGAAGTAAGCATAAAAGAAAGCAATAAATAAAGGAACTAATTATGTTAAGTTCCTTTGGAGGAACTAATCTCCTAATGGGTGACTCCGAGCATTGCGATGATTCCTAATAGCTGTTCGACCCAAAAACATATTGGGCCGAGGTTGAGTTTCAAGTGAGAACTCCAGCTCTCCGGTTGTTTCATGTAACACAAAAAAATGATAAGGATTAGTAACTTGCATAACAAAGTTTACAAAATGTAGAAATATGCCAAGCTTAACAATAAAGTGATAAGGAAAACAAACATGTTATTCGGTAAATACACAAGCATATATGAAAGACGATATGTAACCATATTTTGCTTCATTTTTTAAGCAAACGATCAAATTTATTTGACTAGAGCACAAACGAACTAACATGAGATGATATCCGAAAAGAACTTAGGCAAAACGAACATCTTCAACACTAGTCGATTATGGGAAAACAAGGTACACAACAAATAGCAATATAAAAACTTTATTATTATTATTTTTATTCACTTTAACTAAATAAGTAGCTATGAATAAATCACCTCAAAAAGTAAGGCGTTATGAACAAATCAACTCAAAAAGTAAGGCAAACACTAGTGACGGGAGGATTAAAAAGGGAACCAAACTACTACACTAGCTCATGATAAATTTCTTAAGCTAGTATTCCCGAAATTGATCCCGAGTTAAAACAAAAATAATGAAAATACGGGCAGCCCTCTTTTTCTAACAAATGCACACTAAATCAACCACTTTTTACTAGGATTGAGGTGTTTTGAAGAAAGGTTAGATTGCAAGCAAGACCACAATATTTTACAAACGCCGAAAAATAATCATAATATGTATATTCCTATTTTAAACAAACGTTTTCGAGACTAAAAAAAAAATGACAAACCTATTGAAACTTTTACCTTAAGAATTTAAACTTCAAGAAGCTTAAGCATAGCATACATACACCTTTCCGATTCAAACAAAATCAGCCCCCCCCCCCTAATTGTGATTAAAACAAGACGGGATGATTACACATTCTTACAACTCAATCCGTAAGGGAAAGCAACAAGAAAACTCAACTTTTTTGAAGAGTAAACAATGATCCTAATCTCTAGTTATGCAACAAAATAAAGGTAGCCATGTACAATGTTGGAACAAATGATTCATTCCTAAGTTCGATTCCTATCATATTACGAGAAAAAGCAAGTCCTTGGAACTATTTTCTTTTGAAAAGCTTTAAACAAGAATAGGAAGTAAAACCGTTGATTCCTACTTCCGTGGTTATTTAAACGGCTAATAGTAAAGGTTCTTTAAAACTTTCACAAGAGTGAAACCAAAACCATTAGTAATCCGAAAGCAACAAACCCAACTCATATAATTATATATGCTAAAGACAATCCTTATGTAGTTGTGAACAAGGCAAAGCGAGATGACTACATGCCCTACAAACTCAAACGAAAATCAACCAACAAACCAAAGAAAATGATAACGAACCTAATACAAAGATCGAGGCTAAGTTAATGATTTAATCGACTAACTTTATAGTCATCACATGATCACAACAATGTCCTTAAACATTCAGCCGTATATACCCAGAAAACTCGAAGCCTCTTGAGGTTCATTTCATGCTAATTCAAGGTTATAAACATTCTTCCAATACACCATCGACTATAAATACAACCGAACAAACCAACAACTATTTTACTTCAAATTAGCCACGATAATTCAAACCAAACAAACAACACCATTTACAACAATTAAGCCAAGTTTTGAATTGTAAACACTTCATAATCACATAAGCTAAACCAAACGGCCAGAAACTGATTTTCGTTTCACATTTTAACGCCTAAAATCGGCCAAACAAAAAACAACCAAAACTCACACGAATCAATGGATCACAAAACTAAACATAAAATAATTAGACGGGATAGAATTTACCTTGTGTTGGGCAGCGATTAAGGCCGTCAAGTGTTGAGTTCCAAACTAGCTAACTCCGACTCCGACTCCGGTTATCCGAATAGCAAGCGAAACAAAAGGGCAAGGGCAGCAGTGAGCATGAGCCAACCAACAACCAGAGAAACAAATTTGTGAGCTGTTTTGTTGATAATTTTCTGATCTTTTTCTGATGAAAAATAAAAATGGGGATCCTAAATCTGTTATTTTTTTTTCGTCTTTTTTTTTTGGTCTGTGTCTCCCTTGTATGTGTGTCTGTCTGTCTGTAATGGAAACCCAAGGGTTTCTTTTATAGCCGAAATTTTAGGGCTCCAAGAATTCAAAATTTGAATTCTTGGAAAGACAAGTTGCAAGAGGAAATGATGAAAATCAGAGAAAAACGAAAAGGATGCCTACCTTTTCAGGCCGTTTTGAAAGAGAAAGTGACGGGTCGGAGGTGTGGAGCTCGGACCGTCGGGCAACGGTTGCATCCGTCGGGCAGGCGGCGGTGGTGGAGCTTTAGCTCTATTTTTGAAATGACAAAAAGGTGAGGGGATGGCTATAAAGTGGAGAAGTAAAGGAGAGAAGGGTGAAGACCACCGGATTTTGCCATTATCCGGTGGTCTGGTGGCGGTGGTCTTTTTCGAGGTTGTAAAACCTCCGAAAAAGGGAAGAAAATGACGTGACGGGATGGGAGAGGGGTTGTCGTCGTTTGCCCGCCGGTATGAAGCAAAAACCGGCGGGTCTTGGCGGTGGTTTGGGCGGCGGGCAGAAGGGTTTGGAGGGTGGGGTTGTCTGTTTAGTTGAAAGAGGAGTGAGAGGGGTTTTGTTTGTCTGGTTGAAAGTGGACGAAGTGGGGGGTGATGAGTGAATTAGGGGTGGGTTTAGTTGAGAGTAGTTGGGCCGGGTCAGGGGTGTTTTGGGCTGGGTCGGGCGGTTGGGTAGTGGGTTAGGAGTTTTGGGCTGAAACAAATAAGGGTCTGGCCCGAAATTTGGTAAATAAATTAGTTTTGTAGAAAAAATTCAATTTTCCCTAATCGTTTTTCCACTTAATTAATTTAACGATGCTTTCTTTCATCCCAATTAATTTCAAATACGTATATAGTTGACTTAAACATAATTTTGGTACGCATAATCGCAATCCTCAATTGATGGAACTGTATTTAGGAAATACTACAGCGATACGACAAAATTTCATTTAGAGTTTGAAATAAAAGTTACTATACCAATATCTTGTTAAAAGAATAAATTATAAAATATTTTTTGGGGTGATTTTATAAGATACAATATTTTTAGTAGTTATTATTATAAAAAGTAAAGGAAATCATTTTAAAAAATGATTATTGGTGCCAAAATTTATAAAAAATTAACATAAAAATAAGAAAATTATTTTGGAAAAGTTCTCGGGATTAAGAAGCATATAAAAATTAATTATGGGAAAAAGGAGGGCCAAAATTGGGTGTCAACAACTTGCCCCTCTTCGAACAGAGATGATGAAAGAGTCTTTGGGCGAAGATGTTGACGTAAAGCCAATTTTGTCCTGACTGGAAAAAATCAAATTTTTGGAAAGGTCGTACCTAGAAAGAGCAGGGTTATTGTCATTATGAATTCGACCGAACTCTGGTCTCCGAGTTGCCTACATATCTCGGGTTTCACGAGAATCAGGCCAATGTAGTTCAAAAATTTTGAGAGGTCCTCAAAATTTTGCCCCAGTGTTGGTTTTATGTCGACACTGGTATTTTTTGCGGTAAAAGGGGAAGATGATTTGGCATGGATGGAGTGGGTACGGCCATGCTCGAAGTTGAGCTGCCTATGTATCCCTAAGGAAATGGGAATTAGGCCGGTCGTATTTCTGAATAGAGGATTATGGTAAATTTTGAGGCAGTCCTCAAAATTTGCCCCAGTGTACGATTTATGGTTGACACTGGTCTCTTAGTTGAGCTTGGAAAGAGTTTTATGGAATTGCCGGTAGATCATTTCCTAGATGACAATAATCTTTTCAAAATGGGTGCACTTTCACAGCCTCCCGATTATAAATGTGGTGCACAACACACCCATAAACGAGACTCTACTAGGCGCATCTCGCATCCCTATAAGATCACGTCGAATTGCCGGATGGAGGTAGTCCCTTTAATACCCTCTGGTGAGAACTCTAGGAGATAAAGAAAAAGGGTGTCGATGCTTGCGAGAGCAAGTGTACTCTGATTTAGAAATATGGACAACTGATTGTAGGAATTGGAGTCGGAGTGCTAGTCTGGAAACTCTGGCTTGTGAGTTTGGTATTCCTCATCAAGCATTGCCTCAATCGCTGCTTAGAGGTAGTTCCACGTTGTAGTGTGTCATCCTGCAAAACAGGTAAAAAGGGGTTACAAAGTACCTGTTGAGGCTCAAAAATGTAAATTAAAATTGTAATGTAAAGAGTAGAGTGTAGATATCCAAACGATTGTCGACGTCTCTATTTTGCGGAGTGGATGTACTGTAGGTGAGATAATCTTGTGTAATAAAGCCTCCGGCTGGCGGGGCAATGCTGTAAGATGCTGGGGATGCAAAATCGTGTATTTGCTGGAAAAGAAAGATTATGATGCCTGCTCCGGTTTGTGTGCTGGAGCTTTAAATGAAATGGAGTCTTGGGTTGTGTACCAAGATCTCAATGTATGCTCCGGTTTGTGTGCCGGAGCTTTGAATGAAACGGAGTCTTGGGTTGTGTACCAAGATCTCAATGCATGCTCCGGTTTGTGTGCCAGAGCTTTGAATGAAATGGAGTCTTGGGTTGTGTACCAAGATCTCAATGCATGCTCCGGTTTGTGTGCCGGAGCTTTGAATGAAATGGATTCTTGGGTTGTGTACCAAGATCTCAATGCATGCTCCGGTTTGTGTGCCGGAGCTTTGAATGAATACCCGCATTAGAAGGTGGGCGCCTGTAAAATGTACTGAATGTAAATACCCGCATTAGAAGGTAGGCGCCTGTAAAATGTACCCGCATTAGAAGGTGGGCGCCTGCATTAGAGGGTGGGCGCAATTTTTAATGCAAAATGAGGATGTTGATGGCATGCATGCTTATGATTGATGGAGTTATGATGATGCTTGCTATGATGCAGCCTCCGATTGGCGGAGTATGTTTTGCTTGCTAATATGCATTTCTCTGATTTGGCAGAGCGTCGCTTGCTTGTTTATGTACAGGCTCCAATCGTCAGAGCGTCGTTTCGTTTGCTTATGTACAAACTCCAATCGGCAGAGCGTCGTTTTGTTTGCTTATGTACAAACTCCAATCGGCAGAGCGTCGTTTTGTTTGCTTATGTACAAGCTCCAATCGGCAGAGCGTCGTTTTGTTTGCCTATGTACAAACTCCAATCGGCGGAGTTTGATGAAGTCAGTCCGCATTCTCCAATCGGCGGAGTTATTTGACGCAATTAGATGGCAATCTCCGATTGGCGGAGTTATTTGGAAAGAGATAAACTATCCTATTTTCCTATGAGAGCTCTCTGTCTTTGATACTTGATCCGGATCTCGTACGCACCTGCAAAAACATAGATGAAAGCTCTTTAAGAATTGTAAGAATCGGGATACAGCATTTTAAATATAGAATTGGGAAAGAATATTCGGCTTATGGTGTCGGGATAGCCGAAAGATTTCTCCGATCATGTCCATGAGCTTGAATTGACATCATCCCGTCTTGACTCCTGTTTCCCTGCGCTCAAAGGAAAATTCTTAGTTTTGGGAGGGGTGTTGATTTGCGTCAGCTTGCGGACCCTGGCCTTGTCGCTAGATTTCTACAAAATCTCATCAGCCGCTCGTGATTTCCTATCCCAGAGACTCGGTATGGTGGATCCCTTCAAAACCTCCTTGGTTGCTCGCGACTTCTTATTTCGAAGGCTCGGTAGGTGGAAAGGCAGTGAAATATTTTGAAAAATATGTATATATATTTTTAGAAAATAAGTATATTTTGTGTATACTAGGCGCATATATATAGTGATTATTCGTCGTTCCTTAGATTATGACATGTTCCAAAATCCAATCGAGTTTTCCCCTTTGTTGAGGACGTCCAAGTGTATTTTTCTCGTGGCTCCGGCTTCTGGTGACGCTTTTCTATCTCTCTGTAGATGTTGTGATCACTCTGAAGGTATAAATAAAAGGGGGGAAGGTTTGTCCTAAGGGTGTGACCGAACCTTTAGGGTTGCCTACGTATCCCCGAATGGGAATCAGGTCTGTACGTAGTTCGGGATATGAAGAAGGATGAAAAATATGTGATGCATTGACCGAGCCTGACTCAGGCTGCCTACGTATCCAAAACGGAATCAGGTCAGAACGTAGTTCAAATACATTAGGAAATGGAAAAACATGTAATGCAATGACCGAGCCTGACTCAGGCTGCCTATGTATCTCAAACGGAATCAGGTCAGAACGTAGTTCAAATACATTAGGAAATGGAAAAACATGAGATGCATTGACCGAGCCTGACTCAGGCTGCCTACGTATCCCAAACGGAATCAGGTCAGAACGTAGTTCAAATACATTAGGGAAAAAATGAAAAATATGAAGTGACCGAATCCGACGAGGATTGCCTACGTATCCCGCCGAGGGAAGTCAGGTCAATCGTAGTTCTGAATACATGAAAGATGATGTTTTTTGGTTTTTTCTAAGGGAAACCAGACCCGATGTGGGTTGCCTACGTATCCCGCCGTGGGAAGTCAGGCTAATACGTAGTTCTGTTACATTAGAGAAAAATGCAAAAAGTACAAGGAAACAACAACTAGTCCCTTTGTCTTCAAATGTAGTACTTCTTGATAGCGTCCGAATTGATCGGCTTTGTGCTCACGACACCATCCATCTCTGCGAGGATTACTGCTCCGCCTGAGAGCACTCGGTGAACCATGTAAGGACCTTGCCAGTTTGGCGCAAATTTCCCTTTAGCTTCAATCTGGTGAGGGAATATTTTCTTCAATACTAATTGCCCTGGTGTGAATCGTCGAGGCTTGACTTTCTTATTGAACGCTCTGATCATTCTGTTTTGATAGAGTTGGCCGTGACATACTGCATCCAGTCTCTTCTCATCAATGAGCATCAATTGTTCAATCCTGCTACGGACCCATTCCGCGTCTTCTAGACCAACCTCTTGGATGATTCTTAGAGAAGGTATTTCCACTTCAGCAGGTATTACTGCTTCCGAACCGTAGACCAACATGTAGGGGGTTGCACCAGTGGATGTTCTGATTGTGGTGCGATAGCCGAGCAAAGCATATGGTAGCTTCTCATGCCATTCTCTGCAACTATCTATTATTTTCCTCAGGATCCTCTTGATATTCTTGTTTGCGGCTTCAACTGCTCCATTCATTTGTGGTCGATATGCTGTGGAGTTCCGGTGGGAGATCTTAAACCTTTCACAAGTCTCTCTCATGAGATCACTATTAAGATTGGTTCCGTTGTCTGTTATGATTGATTCCGGAATTCCAAAACGACAAACTATGTTATATCGGACGAAATCTGCTACCACCTTCTTAGTTACTGCCTTGTGCGTTGAAGCCTCAACCCATTTTGTGAAATAGTCGATAGCTACCAGGATGAAACGGTGTCCATTTGATGCGGGAGGCTCTATGGGTCCAATTACATCCATGCCCCAAGCAGCAAATGGCCATGGTGACCCCATCACATTGAGCTCGTTTGGCGGAACTCGTATGAAGTCGCCATGATCTTGACACTGATAACACTTTTGTACATACCGGATGCTATCCCTCTCCATAGTCATCCAAAAGTATCCAACTCTTAAAATCTTTTTTGCCAAAGTGAATCCATTCATGTGGGGTCCACACGTCCCTGCGTGAACCTCCTCTAACAGTCTTGTCGCTTCTGCTGCATCGACACACCTTAGTAATCCCAAATCCGGGGTTCTCCTATACAGGATTTCGCCGTTAAGGAAGAAATGATTGGCCATTCTCCTTAAAGTCCGCTTCTGCTTGCTACCGGCATTTTCTGGATATTCTCCTGCTTCGAGCAACCTTCTAATATCATGGTACCATGGCTTTCTATCAAACTCTTTATCTACGTGAAAACAGTATGCGTGCTGGTCACGTATCTCCACTTCAATAGGGTCGATGTAATTCTTATCCGGGTGTTGGATCATTGAGGAAAGAGTAGCCAAAGCATCCGCGAACTCGTTTTGAGCCCGGGGGACATGTTTAAACTCAATCTTTGTAAACCTTTTGCTCAGCTCCTTTACACATTCCAGATAAGGAAGGATCTTGACATTCTTGGTGGCCCATTCTCCTTGTACCTGATGAACCAATAGGTCAGAATCACCTATTACTAAAAGCTCTTTGATGTTCATGTCCACAGCCATCCTAAGTCCGAGAATGCATGCTTCATATTCTGCCATGTTGTTTGTGCAAGGGAATCTAATCTTGGCTGAGATTGGGTAGTGCTGACCCGTTCTTGAAACCAGGACTGCTTCAATTCCGACTCCTTTGAAATTTGATGCTCCATCGAAGAACAATCTCCATCCATCATATGACTCTGAGATGTCCTCTCCTGCAAAGAATACTTCTTCATCGGGGAAGTAAGTCATGAGCGGTTCATAATCTTTGTCCACCGGATTTTCTGCGAGGTGATCGGCCAAAGCTTGTCCTGTGACGGCCTTCTGTGTCACGTATACAATGTCGAACTCACTCAGCAAAATTTGCCACTTTGCTAATTTCCCTGTAGGCATCGGTTTCTGAAAGATATACTTGAGTGGATCCATTCTTGAGATCAAGTACGTGGTGTATACCGACAGGTAATGCCTCAACTTTTGCGCAATCCAAGTCAAGGCGCAACACGTTCGTTCTAACAAGGTATATCTTGCCTCGTATGGTGTAAACTTCTTGCTCAAGTAGTAAATAGCTTGCTCTTTCTTTCCCGTGTCATCGTGTTGTCCTAACACACATCCAAATGCTCCATCCATGACGGATAGATACAGCAGCAATGGTTTTCCGGGCTCTGGTGGAACCAATACTGGCGGGTTGGACAAGTACTCCTTGATTCTATCAAAAGCTTTTTGGCATTCCTCCGTCCATTCTGTGGCGGCATCTTTCTTTAGTAACTTGAATATGGGTTCACAGATCACTGTAGACTGAGCTATGAAACGACTGATGTAATTGAGTCTCCCCAAGAAGCTCATCACATCTTTCTTGGTCCTGGGGGGAGTCAACTCTTGAATCGCCTTGATTTTTGATGGATCCAATTCTATGCCTTTCCTGCTGATAATGAACCCCAGTAGCTTTCCGGCGGGAACTCCGAATGCGCACTTTGCTGGATTCAATTTTAAATTGTATCTCCGCAACCTTTCAAAGAACTTCTGTAAATCCCCTAGGTGGTCCGAACTCCTTTTGGACTTGATAACGACATCATCCACGTACACTTCAATCTCCTTGTGAATCATGTCATGAAAGAGGGTAGTCATGGCCCTCATATAGGTTGCGCCAACGTTTTTGAGTCTGAATGGCATCACTCTATAACAATATACTCCCCATGGAGTGATAAATGCTGTTTTCTCCGCATCATCTGCATTCATCAGGACTTGGTGATATCCTGCAAAGCAATCGACAAACGATTGCAACTCATGCTTTGCACAATTGTCGATGAGTATATGAATGTTTGGGAGAGGAAAATTATCCTTGGGGCTAGCTTTATTAAGATCCCGATAGTCTACACATATCCTGATTTTCCCGTCCTTTTTTGGCACTGGCACGATGTTGGCCAACCATGTGGGGTAATTAGTAACCCTCACAACATTTGCCTGGATCTGCTTAGTTACCTCCTCCTTGATTCTTAAACTTAAATCAGGCTTGAACTTCCTAGTCTTTTGCTTCACAGGCGGGCAGGAAGGATCAGTCGGCAGCTTGTGTGAGACGATATCGGTGCTTAATCCTGGCATGTCATCATAGGACCAAGCAAACACATCAACATACTGCTTGATCAATTCAATCAATTCTCGCTTTCTTTCGTCCTCCAAGTGTATGCTGACTCGTACTTCTTTCACCATTTCTTCATTTCCCAAGTTGACAACCTCGGTTTCCTCCATGTTGGGCTTTTTTCTGACTTTCAAGTTGTTCGATCTCCTGAGGTAGATTTTCAGGCATCATGCTTTCATCGTATTCTTCATAGTCCTGCTCATGACTCGTATTTTGCTCAATGGATTCGTTACATGTCATAACCGTTGTACGATGATTTTTACTAATATTAGCGCTGAAAAGTATGAAAGGTGAGTAAAAAATAAATAGGTATTTTAAATAGTCGAAAGATAAATTTTAAGAAAAATAAAGACTTTTTATTAAAAAGCAGTCTAGCTTTTCAGAAGAGGCAAGTAGCAAAAAGGGCTTAGGCATGATTCAAGCCTCAATTGATCATGCAAAAAGATTTTGAAATAAAACTACGTTTCCACACTACCAGGACTCCTGTCGAAACAGGGATGGGCTGATGGTCCAGTTCTGCAAGACTTCTCCAGGCTTGGCATCACGGATGGTCAGCTTCTTGATATCTTTCTCCAGTCCATCGTCGGTCATGGCCACGAATAGATTTCCTATTCCCTCAATGACGTCTTCATCAACTGCTTCATCTGGGATTAGGACTTGTCCTGGCACGAACACTATTGCCCCAAACTTTGCACTGTGGACTCCTCCTGAAGCAGGCTTACACCCTAGCCCGGCGGTACCTTTCTGATGTTTTAGCTGGATTGGTTCAATTATACCGTCAGCCTTAGGTCCGAGCCCTGTCTTTGGTTTATACCCATATTTCAACATCTCTGACGCAACCATCTTCGCTGCTCTCAACATCTCCATCTTTACAGGCTCTACCTTCTCATCAATTCTTACGGCTTGCATGATCTCCAAAGCATGGAAAGCGGCTCCATCCAATTCTTCGGTGACTGGAACAGAATTTACGGAATAGATGGGGTGAATGAGCTCCCCGTGAATGGTAACTTCGGTGCGACCCCACTCGAACTTCACACACTGATGGAGCGTGGAGGGAACTGCTCTTGCCATATGGACCCATGGCCTTCCTAGTAACAAGTTGTAGTTGGACGTAACATCCATCACTTGAAATAAGATGGGGAATTCAGCTGGACCCACTTGCAATGTGAGATAAATTTCTCCAATGACACTTCTCTGCGCGCCATCAAAAGCTCTCACCTTCACACGACTTTCCCTTATCTCTCCCATATTCACACCTAAATCTCTTAGTGTGGTGAAAGGACAAATGTTGCATCCAGAACTGCCGTCGATCAAAACTCTAGTCACGATCTTATCGCAGCACTTGACCGCAATGTGAAGTGCTTTGTTGTGGCCAACACCTTCTGCTGGTAATTCATCATCATGGAAAGAGATTTTGTTCACTTCCACCATTTTCCCAATTGTTGCAGCCAATGTGTCACTTGTAGTTTCTTTTGGTACGCTAACTCCGCTCAGAACTTGTACCAAAGCGTTCCTATGGGCTTCAGAACTCATTAGCAAGGACATAATGGAAATGTGGGCTGGTGTCTTCATTAGTTGTTCCTCGATTGAGTAATCTTTAGACTGCATCTTCTTCCAAAATTTTGTGGCTTCTGCATCGGTAACATTCTTCTTTGGATTTTGTTCCTTCCCGGGAACCCCTCGACTTAGATCCTCCGGGGTATAACACCTTCCCGACCTGGTCACTCCGTGAGCCACAGCAGCGTCTATCATTTTGCCCTTGGCTTCCGTCCGATAGTCCCATGGGACTGCTTTAGTGTCATAGTCAGGTTTTCCAGCGGCTATGGTTGTTACCACAACTCTCGGCAGGTAGGTTTGAATAGTCAAAGGTTCTCTCAACTGAACTGTGATAAAGGGTTGCGCTGGAGATGTGGCGGCAATTTCCTCTGTGTTCCAGATAGGCATGATATTCCCTTCCAGGTCATACTCTTCCTCCAGGGTAATCATGTTGACTCCTCGATTCTCATGATTTGGTAGAGGATTGTTGTTCACATTTGGAGGAGTATCGGTGCATTTAATTACTCCTTTTCTGATAAGAGACTCGATCTGGTTCTTCAAGCTAAAACACTCCTCCGTGTCATGTCCTTGTATTCCCGAGTGGTACGCACATCGCTTATTTCCATCAAAGTTTCGTGGTATTGGATCAGGGATTCTTCCCTCAATCGGCTGCAACAAACCTGCTACCCTCAACCTTTCAAACAATTGAGCCAAAGGCTCGGCAATAGGAGTGTAGGTGCGGGTATTTCTGGCTTCAAAATTAGGACGTGGTCTTGGTGCATATGCTGGTCTATTTTGGTGAAACGGAGCTTGGACAGGGGTATACGGCTTTGGTGGATTTTGGTGTGCTGGAGCTCGAGGTGGATTATAATGTGGCTGGGTACTATATACTGGAACATGTGCGATAATTTGGGAGTTGTTAGGGTATCGGTAGGATGATCCTCCGTGCTGGTAGTAAGGTGTGACGGCTGAGATGTCTTCCTTCTTCTTCTTGATACCACCAATGGAACCTGACTGTATGGCTTTGCTTGCGGCTTGTAGTGCGACCATAGACTGAATTTTCCCAGACTTAATACCTTCCTCAATGAAGTCTCCCATCTTGACCAAGTCAGCGAACTTTTGGCCCATCATTGACATCATTTTGTCAAAGTAGACGCCTTCCTGAGCTCGGATAAAGTACTTAGAGAGTTCATTTTCGTCAAGTGGGGGCTGGATCCGAGCAGCCTCGGTCCTCCATCTCCATGAATATTCTTGAAATGATTCAGATGGCTTCTTTTGTATGTTAGCCAGTGAGAATCTGTCTGGAGTGATTTCGGTATTAAACCTGAAACGACTCATGAAATCTTCGGCCATTTCTTGCCAATCACGCCATTTGCGAGGGTCTTGGCGAGTGTACCAAGTCAGAGCTTCTCCTGACAGACTGCGAATGAACAGTTTCATCCTCAATTTCTCGTTCCTTCCTACGCCGACCAGCTTGTCGCAATAGGCTCTTAGGTGTGCGTGGGGATCGCCTTTCCCATCAAATACGTCAAATTTTGGTGGTTTGTACCCGACCAGCATATCAATATCTGGGTGGATGCACAGGTCATCATAGTCCAGACTCTCGGTTCCCCTGGTAACTTGCATGCTTTTAAAAGCCCTTTTCAAGCTTTCAAGTTGAGCTGCTATCGACCTATCTTCATTTGACCGGACATCCCTCTCCAATCCTACGTACTGATCGACCTCATATGGTACTTTGACAGCCGTGGATGTTGCGAAAGTAGGGGCTTCAGTAGCATATACCGGTGGAACAGGCATTTCACAAGTGACATGTGCCTCCGGGATGTGCTGCATTGTTGGGTGAATTGGAACAGTGAAGTTCTGCGTAGGCAAGGAAAGATTAGGTGCAGCCCTAATGGCGGGCGGATGAGCAAGTAGATCTTGAGCATAAGTGGGAACAAGCGGTGTTTGCTTAGGCGCGTTTGTTAAGTCGGCGGGAGTGACCGGCCGCAACTCAGCATTTGGAAATTGGAATTGAGCGGGGAAGGTAGCAGCTATAAGTTTAGTCAAATCCCGCACTTGGCGTAGTTCTTCTCTCAAGATTTCGATTTCTTGTGCCATGTTGGCCATTTGTTCGTCGTTTTGAGTGTCCATCAGTTTTCGAGAACTTTCGGCGCCATCTACGGGTACCATTGAGGCGTTGTTAGATTCTTCGATTGCGATTCCGCCAGTTTGCAAATCGACACAAATCAACTTTCTTGGGGGGTTGATAATAAACATAAAGAAAAGAAAGGAAAGAAAAAGGAAACTATGTTAGTTTGGGAAATGTCGGAATATATAACAAATATATACGCCAAGTTGGCGATATTCACACAAAAATGCGTCCTAATATGGAGCCTCGTTTTGCCAGAGGTAGGCCTACGCTGCATACAATTTGATAATAAATGATCCATTTTGAACACATTTAGGATTTGAGATAAACATGACTTTCATTAAGCAAAATGTGGTCTTGAAAGTTTACAATAGATAGGCTGATGGGAGCCTGAAAAATGAAAGACGTGGGATGGCCACTAGGGCGTACAAAGGGATGGGCCATGAGGCACCTTTAGGGAATATGAAAAAGGGTACAAAGGGAAAGGATAACCTAGGGCCATGTAGGACCGTCATCACTATCGTCCTGTGGTGCTGGATGATACTCTGGAGATCCAGCGGAGTGGTGATACCTGGGCTCTGAGTCTGTCTCCATCATCCCTCCATCGTTAGGATCATAAACATTGGAGCCGGTCTCAGAAGCCTCCTCAGGACCTTCTTCCGGATCCTCCTCCTCAGGGTCTTCTTCCGGATCCTCTTCCAAGTCTTCCTCCATTTCTTCCTCCGGATCTTCTTCTGGATCCTCGGGATCTTCTTCTGGCTCCTCCTCCGGATCTTCTTTTGGATCCTCGGGATCTTCCTCTACCTTTGTTATCAAGTAGTTGACGGAGTCTGGGACAATCTGGTTGTACATTGGTGTTGTGATCTCCATGCGGGGAAGCACCTCTTCCCTAACCCATCTGACCCACCGGACATCTGCCAAATCCCTGAATCCTTCTGCACTCGGTTGGGCCAAGTGGCTCACGGTCGTTCTCCAAGCGTAGTATTCCGGCGTACACCATTTGTCTCCTCCCATGTACAATGTGATCATATAATCGCATTCAGCCTGCAAGTTCATCATTTGTACCGCCGATATCGCGGCACCATAACTGTCCTCATATAATGCCATGTTTGACCACAAAGGTATGTCTTGGACCAAGCCGAACTGTCTTAAAACACGGAGACGTGCATATGGCTGGATGCCTCCTAGTCCTATCAACTCGATGAAATACAAGTATCGAGCTCTGATGAAGGCCAATCCTGTCATCCAGGGATATCTCCACTTGATGAAATCTCCGGTAAGGTTGGTCAAGAAGGTGCGCCATTCTTCTTCTCCGGTGGGTGCATATGTCCAATATCTCATGCGCTCCTTGTGAGTCTGAATCCTGTTACGGGCATCGATACAGTAGTACATTTGTGGGTGGCGGCGGTAGAAGTGTTCTACAACCCAAATTTGCAATAGCAAATTGCAGCCTCCAAAGAAGTTGTGCCCTCGTGTGCATGCGGACAGCGACCGAAACATCTCAGCAAGGATCATGTGTACCAAGGTAAGTCTTTGCGGCTCTGCAAAGACGTTCATCACTATTGGCAGGATATTGAGGTCGATGCAATGAAACCTCATCGGGAAGATCATAGTTCCCAAAAAAACTAACACAAAGACCCTCGGTCGCATGTATACCCATTGTCTGCGAGTACAGGCGAATTCACCTTGGTGTTCGTCAAAACTCTCGAGACGACCGTATCTTTCGAAGAGGTAATCCAACTTCACCTTTCCTCCTTCCACATTTCTCAGTGATGGAAAAATGTGTAATCCTAACAGTCTCAGAAAGTCTGCCTTCTTTATGGGTGATGGGAGTACCGGCACTCGTTCCCTTAGTGGTAGTTCAGCAAAATTACTAATCTCCTCCAAGGTAGGAGTGATCTCGAAATCCAGAAATTTGAAGGTCACAGTGGTTGGGTCCCAGAATTCCATTAATAAAGTGGTGAGGGTTTTGTCAGCTTGGATCCCCATAAGTGACAGCAAAGCCCCCAGCTGCTCCCGCACCTCATTCCCGTGCGCTACTCGGATGTTTCGCCACCACTTTTTTAGGTTGTCAGGTGCTGAGATAACCATCTGGATGTTTGGTAAATTTTGGTTGATATTCATCTGAAAGAAAAGGTAAAGGGTATGATAAGTTTGTTTATCCCAAATCCATTATGTGTTTTAGTTTGTATCATTTACATCAATCTCACACAAAGTATATGTCGTTGGGTTTTATGAAAAACCCGTTGACAATAAGGGTGGTTCCCTAAATGCAGTGTCAATCCCCGGGATCGTCCTGCCTAAGGCTATGCAACATGACCTGTTTCTAGAATAAGAATATTTTCCTAGATTTGAGAGTGGACTTGAATAACTGCGAGACGGCACACTAACCTAATTGCACCGACTCTGAAACTAAGGAATCCAAAAGAAGGTTTGGGAGGGCATAAAACCCTCCGCGTGTACCACGGTGTGTGAGATGTGTACGGCCAAAGACTCGATAAAGAAATGCAAGTGAGAAAGCAGTAACAAGTAGTGTTTATCAATCAAACAAAGAGCGCAAGTTTGGATTTGGCTTGCGTCCTTTCAAACAAAGAACGATATAAATAAAGCAAATAATGTACTGCAAATAAACAAATATTCCAAATAATATTCATAAACTAAGCATGCTAAGGTAAAAACATAAGTTAATAATCCCCAGCAGAGTCGCCATTCTGTCGCGCCCTATTTCGGACTGGCCAAAATATGCTTGCAACATCCGGCTCTTTCTGCCTTTATTTTGGAAAAGGGTTTAGAGTCGCCACCTAAATTTTAGGAAACTTAGGAAACCATTTTGTATGTAAAACTCTATTTTTAGTCTGCGAAACGTTTGAGATTCTGAGTAAGTGTTTTGGTTACTCGAAGGGAAGGTGTTAGGCACCCTTCAGAGCCTATCCGAAGATAGTCCTTAAACTCAGTTTAGAAAAAATATTTGGGAAAGTTATTTGCTCATTATTTGCTAAAAAGGTGATAAAAACATGTTTTCTTAATTTAAAGAAAAAAAACTCAAAGTATATGACACATGCTACTACAATAGGCAAAAAATATAAAATATGCTTATGGTAAAAGATGAAACATGTGTAGGTACATGCCAAAATATATGAAAGTTTAATAGCAATGCCTTTATCGTAATTATAATTAAAGTATGTAGAACTTTATGATTTATAAGAATATATACTTAAAAGCTATGTAAAAAAGAATGAAAAGATATTATTTATAATAAATATACCTTTGTAAAGTAAAATATATGTAG